>KZ071662.1:98987-115635 GCA_002091845.1 Anopheles cracens | reverse complement strand
AAATACAAACCAGTACCGCCGGAGAACGCTGGAGACTACCATCATCTACACGTAAGTAGCTTGCGCCGACACACCGCCAACAGAGCAGTAATCGTTGCGTAGCTATTCGTTTGCGCGGGCTTCTAGCGCTATGTGAGCACGTTTGTTTGTTTGTAATGCCAAGGAAGCTCATCTACGCTCAGGCGTTCGTTGCTCTTGAAAGCTGCTGGAATTCGATCGAAGAGAAGATGCAATGATCGGTTTTCGTGGTTAACAGTAGTGCAAGCGAATGTGTGTGGCAGCTTTTAACACATTTCTCTCGAGTAAAATTGCTGAGTAAAAAGCAGAGTCGCAGAGAGCTACTTTATTTTTATTTTTCATTTTAATGGGTACTATCCCTTGTTGTCCACTAGGTAATGCATTTTATCGCGAGATATCTTCTCCGTAATTTTATCGATGCATCGAGAGATGGGAAACATGTGTTAGATTCGTGTTATAGTTACTATTGGACGTTAAAATTACATTCATTCAAATATACCGGGGTTCTGCCAGTTCCCTGACTGTTTGAATAATCTCTACCTACGTTTTAATTCATCATCACCACGAAATTTAAAATTCATCTCGCCAAAAATTTACGTTGTTTTTAGTTTTGGCTTGTTCGTAGTTGAGTTCCGATTGTACTTATTACTTTTTGCACTGCACTCAATCTCTCACTATCTCATCCGTCACGCGAGACATACTCAATGGAGACATTTTTTAACTATTTTGGACTAAAACGATATTGTCAGCATGTATGTTTATGTTGTCTAACTTGTTGGAGCACTTGACCAGAAAGACGCGCCCTGCGTGTGTATTTCTCTGGAAACATTGCTCATAATTGAACACATTGCATATCTGTGCCCATGTAAAATGCATACATACACACAAACACACGTACACATAGGCAGGAGTATGCTATATGTACATATTGTACACAGTTCTTTTCCAAGCCGTCCTGCCGTCCAATCAGTGCAATCCAATTACTTTCTATCGTGATCTCTAGATGTGATCACGCGTTATGCTAACGTCATTATCCATGCGCGCACTATCCGTTTTGTTCCACCCCCTCACCGACACGAAAAGGACTTCCTTTTTTCCATACAGAGAACACGGACAAACATCAACACACATACACACACACATACAACACTCTGTCCCTATCACCATGTTTTTTTTCTACCATGTGTTTTTTTATTCTACATTCATCAGAGAGATGGTGCCGCAAGTAGTAGCAACGCGCGGGAAGGAATGGCCGTCACAGAACAGCCAACGCGAAATGTATGTATTCGGTTTATCGTTTGTACGTTAATGTACTTCATCCTCACTCACATCTGCACGGTTTCCCTATCAGTACTCTTTAGTTTCGTAAGTTTAGTAACGAGATGCTCATTTCGTTTAGATTTTATTTCTTTATTGTTTCCCTTCTCTTTTACCTCTTTCATTATCAAATCTTACCCAAATTATACATCATCACCATTATCATCAACATCAACGTTCGTTCGTTCGTTCGCTTAACTTCATCACTACGCCATAACTTACGTTTTGATTTTCTTTTCTCTTTTTTCCCATTCTGATTTAGTTGGAAACAATTTCGTAGAAATGTATTTATTTCTTGAAGAAAGGGGAATATATAAGTGGAACAGATCACGTGGGGCCTATAAATGCAGCATTCGAGCAAGATTGCAGTAGCCGATAGTATTGACATTAGATTGTGCTTTAACACACCAGAACGACAATATAGGCTAATGATACTGTTTGATAGACGAGGAAGGCAAAAATTAAGGAAACGTAATAAACGTGTTTTGAATAAAAAAAAAAGCACGGTTGTGCATTCTAATCATCGAAAGTGATTAAATCGGTATACGTAGAGGCATCCTTTGTCGAGCTCCTCGCTACCTAGTTAGACAAGTACGTGAAACATAAAAATAAAAAGTGCAATCGTTTATTCACGATCGGTATTTAATGGATGTTTGGAGAACGGAACGGTCAAACCTCAACGTGAAAATCTCTCTCCTACCTATAGCCTGTTGGTCTGTATTAGAATCGTATAGCTTACTCATGTGTTGTCGGTATGCTTTTAGTGTTTTCATTACAAAGGTTTGTTCATTCGACGTTGCTGCTCTATTGTATGTACTAACCAGTGTCCAAAGAATGCTCTACTTTTATCATGGAGTTGTACTAACTTTCCCTAAGTACCACCGTGCTTGTGAAGGAGATGGATTCCAGAGTAAGCAACGCGTGAGTTTGTTGGTCGCTTCCGATGATGTTAGGAGGATTGATTTTGGGTAATTTTGTGTGGCTTTTGCTGTAGTATAAGCTTACGCTAACAAACACATACACAAGCAAACCCACTGTCTTTCGCTGCAGTTTGTGTGTACCGTGTGGTTGAAGTAGTAGGACACTGGGAAGACAAGAGATAATCGCCCTGCCTTCGGCTAATACGTTTCGAATGTGCTGGCGCATGTAGAACCTATGCTTTTTAGTCGCTAGATGAAACCCTAGGAATATATGATTTACATGAGTAACCTGTTAACACTCTCTTTTTTTTCTCTCTCTCTCTCTCTCTCTCTCTCGTGCTGTCCACTTTTTTAGGAGGATCTGAACGATTTGGAGGATAATGGTGGTGGTAGTGGGCTGGTGACGTCACAACCACAAGCAGGACAAGCGCAAGGAGCCGGCATGCCCGTTTACGCGATGCCACCGCCGTCGGCCAACCCGACGAATCCGTTCACCGGTACCGCCACGGAAAGCACAGGGTTGAATACGGGCAATCAACCGATTTATACGCCAGGTAAGGAAGTGTGTTCTGGGTCTTTTCGATGAGAGCACGACACTCCCCAATCGAATCTCCTCAATCATCCATTCCAATCATTCGCCCCCCCCCTCCCCCCACAAATATTCATGGATGTGTGTAGTGTTTTGTTAGTGCGTTGCTAATGCATCTCAATCACAATCTAGTCCCATCGCTACTGCACCTTGTACATTGTGGAGATTCGTAGCTGACGGATGAGTGAGTGTATCGTGTCCTCATGCATTCATCATCAATTCCCCCCAAAAATAACAACTTGTATAATAAGTCATTATGTTGACAATTAATACACTGTCTCTATCTCTCTACTTGTCCGCGTGCTTCTGCTTGCCTTGCGCCATTTGTGTGTGGATGGTCGACAATAAAACACGGAATATAGGCCACTAGAAAGCCAACTTCGATTCGATATTCGATACCAGCTTCTGCTAACAAAAGAAAAGCTAAAATAAAAACAAAACAATAATATTATGGTAAACCATTCATCATTGTTCTACGTAGGCATATTGTGCGTTGTGTAGGTAACAATACGTTAGAGAGTTATTTCATGCATGTACGCCTGTGTGAATTGCATGAATATTTATCATTGTTTCATTGTGTAACGTCCATTTCACTTCGTGCCCGCATTGCACATTGCAAATTGCAATTTTAAAAGTTAATAATACTTTATAATATTTGCTGTGCTGTGCTGATTCGAGGATCCAGCTTAAGTTTTCCTACACTCATACATTATGATGCCCATTTTCACATCTTTTCCCAAAATATACTAAGGAGCTTTGTTTTATTTTATAATATTCATTTCTGCCTAGGAGATTTGCTCCAGTTTTGAAGTTGTCCCCCCACGTTTCCGTTTCGTACATAATGAAAATGGAACCAAACGCGCCCCTGTAGTACCACACGTTGCTGTTGCACTGCTTCTCGCGTATCTTTAGTTTGTGGCGAAAAAGATGTATTCTGCTACTTTTTGTACCGTTCTGAACGAAAACCTATTAAAAACAGAAGGTGATTCTCGCCAGTTGCTCTAGTTGCTGATGTAAGTAAATGTTGAATACAAAAGATGCGTGCGTATGCATTGCTTGATACAAACAATGTGATTGGTCGACTTGGGTCGAGACTAGTATGTATTGTTCCCAAAAGATTGTATCTTAGCGTAGAATTAATTGCTATTTATGTTGTTTTGTTGTGCTGCTGTGTGGTTCTTATCATGCCTAGTACTAATGTATTGTTTCCCTCGCCCGTTTTAGGTATGAAGTGAGCGTACTAGACGTTGTCGCCATCAATAAAACTGTTCGGTTCGCAAGGATGAGTCACTCACTACACGGGCGACGCTCAGGTCATGGGGAGGAGGGAGGTGATAAAGTGAGCGAGGGCGGTGTCACGTGTTCACTCTAACCTCCCCCTTGCCCAATCCTTCCTTTTACGTGCAGCGAATTGCACCGAACCAAAAGAAAAAAAAATATACAATGCAAACTACTGTAACAATAATAACACAACTCCTACTAATCGTCGTCTGTCGAACCGGAACCGCAAAAAAAAAACAAAAATGCATCTCCCTTGCAAACGGTGGAACACGGCAGCTAACCGTGTAAAGGAAGCAGTGGAGGAAAACACAACAACAAAACAAGTATCTTTTTAGGGTATGTTTATACGTTAAGTAATTGCGAAATAAAGGCGCATAATGTCCCTCTCCCCGGGGGTAGCAATGTCGGGATGTAACATTACAAGAAAGTGTTGTAGTAGATGAAACTCTTAGTGAGTTTGTGTTTGAGTGTGCGTGTGCGTGTACGTGTATTTAGCCTACCAGAGCCTACTTTGATTCAGGTGCCGACGGAGGTAAACCGGAACGATAAAATCAAAAATAATCATGCTACACAGCTACAAGCTAACAATACTTGATTGTGCTGTTATCGCTAGTAAAAAAAAACCCAAAAACTGTATCCCTACATCGACAGCACACTCAAGACGATAGTTGTGGTAGAAACAACTCATACTTACCACACAAAGTCATACCAGCATTACCACTCTTTTGAGAGCGTCCTCAGATTAGCGAATGTTTCTGGTTAATAATGGTTGCAATCGTTTTCTTGCACTAGCGGAGAACATGGAGAACGGGGAGAGCAACAAAACAGACATACAAACAGTTATATAAATCGATCGACATCGGATAACAAAGATACAAAGAAGCTCGAAACAAAGCTGTCTTGTTTAGCCGAACTTAAGGAAGCGCGTGTTTTGCTCCTCATTTATTAAGTGTTACTAATTCGATTTTTGCAAATACTACTTCAATTTCGAAAGTGAGACGCCGGTTACCGGACATCACGCATATTACGATAATAGGAGGCGTCCGTGTGTCCCTGGAGCACTTAAAAGAAACACACAGAAGCAAAGATAACCGAATTGCGCACGTTATTTTTGTGTAGTAGTATCACGCGTCTGGCTACTTGCAAAACAGAACGCAAGAGCGGACGAGGCAAGAGCAAAAAAGGCGAAGCGGCCGTAAGAGCAAAGGAAGGCAAAGAATATATCTATATACATACAAAATTCATATATCTTATATCCATTTATCCCGAATTTCCAACGCATTCAGAAGCACACAGAAGAGACCCGAAGGACGTTTGGTTAGTAGATGGCTGGTTTGGTGTTGGTGGATAATGTTGACAACAGTTAGCAACCAATTAAAATGGTTAAAAAAGAGCAAACCCAACAACGATCCACAGACAGTTTTTGACATAGGACTTTGACAAAGGATGGACAGACGGTACAGGAGCAGGTAGGCCGCAAATTATATATTGTAAAATATATTTAACTACGATGGGAGGGACGTAACAATAACCATCGGACTACGTTACAATAACCATCGGACGTAAGAGAAAATAAACAGACCTGAACGACGAAACATTCATTGCCACGTTATGCAAAATCCACAATAAGTGCTCGGGCGTTTGTGTACTGTTCTCTCTAGAGTCGCGTTCCGAAATAACATCGAGAAGAGACAATGTGAGTGTCGTTTGTTTCAGTTATCATTTCAGCTTCATTTCAACGGACTTATCAAACAGCAAACAGGGCTTAAATTTACGACCGAACCGTGCGGGATCACCCTGTGAAAATTGCATTCCTCCCGGACGACGACAACGATGCTGCAGGTTAGTGATTATCATGTATGCACTGTATTCCTGAGCCTCAAAACACTGACTCACTGTACTGAGTGGGACGGTGGGGTTTGCGATAGTGGGTGGGAGTATCACTCTATCGGCGGGAAAGAAAATCCCCGATTAAATATGGTCCATCGTCTCTGCCGTACAGTGATAGTGATTGTGTTAGCAGTGAGCGACAGCTCAGCACAAGTACTGAAGTACACGCGTGTAAACGGAGGCAGGTTCGAAGTTGCTATCGAGACGCCCCGGCTTGCAACACAACCTACTTCGGGATCCGAACCCCAATCAGTAGACGGTTGACCGTTGGACCACCGGTAGGAACGGAGATCTTTAATTTTCTCGTTTGTCTTTTTCGTGCACATCATCCACCGCAAGATCCAGAATGGCAAACGTAGAACTACCCGCGGTGCTGCAGAAACTGTTCAGGTAAGAACGCCCCCCGGAGCCATTCGGTACTAAGGACAAATTCTAATCGATCTTCGCTATTAGCCACATCGACGCTAACAAAGCCAAGTACATCGAAGCGCTGCGTGAGGCGGTTGCGATAAAGTCCGTGTCGGCTTGGCCCGATATATCCATTTATCCCGAATTTCCAACGCATTCAGAAGCACACAGAAGAGACCCGAAGGACGTTTGGTTAGTAGATGGCTGGTTTGGTGTTGGTGGATAATGTTGACAACAGTTAGCAACCAATTAAAATGGTTAAAAAAGAGCAAACCCAACAACGATCCACAGACAGTTTTTGACATAGGACTTTGACAAAGGATGGACAGACGGTACAGGAGCAGGTAGGCCGCAAATTATATATTGTAAAATATATTTAACTACGATGGGAGGGACGTAACAATAACCATCGGACTACGTTACAATAACCATCGGACGTAAGAGAAAATAAACAGACCTGAACGACGAAACATTCATTGCCACGTTATGCAAAATCCAAACACAACAACAAAACAAGTATCTTTTTAGGGTATGTTTATACGTTAAGTAATTGCGAAATAAAGGCGCATAATGTCCCTCTCCCCGGGGGTAGCAATGTCGGGATGTAACATTACAAGAAAGTGTTGTAGTAGATGAAACTCTTAGTGAGTTTGTGTTTGAGTGTGCGTGTGCGTGTACGTGTATTTAGCCTACCAGAGCCTACTTTGATTCAGGTGCCGACGGAGGTAAACCGGAACGATAAAATCAAAAATAATCATGCTACACAGCTACAAGCTAACAATACTTGATTGTGCTGTTATCGCTAGTAAAAAAAAACCCAAAAACTGTATCCCTACATCGACAGCACACTCAAGACGATAGTTGTGGTAGAAACAACTCATACTTACCACACAAAGTCATACCAGCATTACCACTCTTTTGAGAGCGTCCTCAGATTAGCGAATGTTTCTGGTTAATAATGGTTGCAATCGTTTTCTTGCACTAGCGGAGAACATGGAGAACGGGGAGAGCAACAAAACAGACATACAAACAGTTATATAAATCGATCGACATCGGATAACAAAGATACAAAGAAGCTCGAAACAAAGCTGTCTTGTTTAGCCGAACTTAAGGAAGCGCGTGTTTTGCTCCTCATTTATTAAGTGTTACTAATTCGATTTTTGCAAATACTACTTCAATTTCGAAAGTGAGACGCCGGTTACCGGACATCACGCATATTACGATAATAGGAGGCGTCCGTGTGTCCCTGGAGCACTTAAAAGAAACACACAGAAGCAAAGATAACCGAATTGCGCACGTTATTTTTGTGTAGTAGTATCACGCGTCTGGCTACTTGCAAAACAGAACGCAAGAGCGGACGAGGCAAGAGCAAAAAAGGCGAAGCGGCCGTAAGAGCAAAGGAAGGCAAAGAATATATCTATATACATACAAAATTCATATATCTTATATCCATTTATCCCGAATTTCCAACGCATTCAGAAGCACACAGAAGAGACCCGAAGGACGTTTGGTTAGTAGATGGCTGGTTTGGTGTTGGTGGATAATGTTGACAACAGTTAGCAACCAATTAAAATGGTTAAAAAAGAGCAAACCCAACAACGATCCACAGACAGTTTTTGACATAGGACTTTGACAAAGGATGGACAGACGGTACAGGAGCAGGTAGGCCGCAAATTATATATTGTAAAATATATTTAACTACGATGGGAGGGTTCGCGTCCGGAAATCTTCCGTATGGTGGACTGGGTCACCGAACGGCTGCGGACGCTCGGAGCGACGGTCGAGCTGGCTGACGTCGGCAAACAGAAGCTACCCGATGGCCGTGAACTTGATCTGCCGAAGGTCATCCTCGGTGTACTGGGAACGGTAAGTGACGCCCGGCGAGCGGGAAGGAGAGCAGCAATGGCGATCGTTATTTGCCAAGAGGAGAAGATCGATCCTATTTCTGTGAGACATATCGAACGGCCAATGAACTCGGTATGCATGCCACCTAGTGAGTGTATGTATGCGTGTGTGCGTTTCGCACATCTGTTATGATGCTTTTTTGCGATGCACCAGACAGAATATGGTTCAGGTTCGCGTTTGTTTACTATAAAGTGCACCCGACCCCCTTTCGGGCGAACCTGCATTCAGTGACGGTCAGTGTCAAGTTGCACAACGCACGATGCACCCTCCTAGCGTTTACAACTGCAACGATGATGATTGCAAAGTAGGCTGGTTCCAATTTATTATGCGTCAGCAAAGCGCGATTGCCAATGCGATGATGGAGGAGGCAAGGCCCCAGAGTATGACGAGAGTAGCGAGTGTGTCGAGTTTCAATGGGAAGCACTCTCTCATTGATAACAAAAGCAACCCTTGGTGAATGGGCTGTTGGGTCGGAATTTGGAGCTATCATTAAGTTGAAGCTTATGTTGTGATAAACCACCGGAAAGAAGTAAAAAATGGTGGTTAACCACCTCATATTTACGAAGAAACCACAGCGACAGCGATCGGTATGTGGCAATGGCTGGTTGGTGGTGAACATATTAATAGGGCAATAAATGGACACCCCCGTAGACAGGCTCTTGATTGATCCGTTGAGTGTTTTTCTCCGCCGCGCGTATCTCCGAGATAGCGTGTATTCAAATCTTATCAACACGCACTCGCACTCACTACTGATGGATTGTTTCTGTGCAACAACCTCACATGTACTTCTCGCTATTCCGCTGCACAGGACCCGGCGAAGAAGACTGTCTGTTTGTATGGGCATCTCGATGTGCAGCCGGCCATTTTGGAGGACGGTTGGGTGACGGAACCGTTCGTGTTGACGGAGAAGGACGGCAAACTGTACGGGCGTGGTTCGAGCGATGATAAGGGCCCGGTGCTGGGGTGGCTGCACGCCATCGAAGGCTTCCAGACCATCGGCGAACCGCTCCCGGTCAATCTGAAGTTCGTGTTCGAGGGTATGGAAGAGTCCGGCAGCGAGGGCCTGGATGAGCTGTTATACGCCCGCCAGAAGGACTTCCTGTCCGACGTGGACTACGTGTGTATTTCGGACAACTACTGGCTCGGTACGGACAAACCGTGCATCACGTACGGTCTGCGCGGCATCTGCTACTTCGATGTGGAGGTGAGCTGCGCCCACAAGGATCTGCACAGCGGCGTATTCGGCGGGACCGTGTACGAAGCGATGAACGATCTGGTCTACCTGCTCGGCACGCTAACCGACTGCGAGGGACGCATCCAGATTCCGAAGATCTACCAGGAGGTCGCACCGCTGCTCCCAAATGAGCAGGCTATCTACGATGCAATCCACTTCGACGTCGGTAGCTACCGGGCGGAACTGGGCGCACGCAAGCTGATGCACGCCGAGGACAAAACGAAGATCCTGATGCACCGTTGGCGGCAGCCGAGCCTCTCGATCCACGGTGTAGAGGGTGCGTTCTACGAGCCGGGTCAGAAAACGGTCATCCCGAAGAAGGTGATTGGTAAGTTTTCGATCCGCATCGTGCCGAACCAGACGCCCGAGCTGACCGAGCGCTACGTACGCGAGTATCTGACGGCCAAGTGGGCCGAACGTGGCTCGCCGAATCATTTTGAAGTGCGTATGGCGCACGGGGGCAAGCCGTGGACGGAGGATCCGAACCACCCGCACTATCAGGCTGCCCGGACTGCCACCAAGCACGTGTACAAGGTTGATCCCGATATGACGCGTGAAGGTGGCTCGATTCCGGTCACGCTGACGCTCCAGCAGACGACCGGTAAGAACGTGCTGCTGCTGCCGATGGGCGCCTCGGACGACGGTGCACACTCGCAGAACGAAAAGATCGATGTGCGCAACTACATCGAGGGGGTAAGTGTCTCTTGCTCTCTCTGCACGTGTGTGGGAGTGCTTTAAGTTTTATTTCCTATTTTAACTCTAGACGAAACTACTCGGCGCTTACCTGTACGAGGTGTCTCTAATCGGTGGAAACTGATCACAGCGAGCTGGTGGAATAGGCGCGAAAGCAACACCACGCATTCAATGCATCACACAACCCCTTTCTTTCCAGCATTTAATTAACCCAAGCCCCGTGTGGGCAATGATAATAAAATGATTAACACTATCCTTACGTCTTGTTAACAACCTGTGGTGGTTTGCTTTATTTCAACTACCTTTTGCTTAAGTATTGATCTGGCTGGCTCTCTTCTTTCCTCACTGTGACCATGCATCACCGTATTTGTTCTTCACTGACGGTGGACTCGGCGGCAGCGTCGAATCGTCCGGTGTTGCGCCTCCCCGGCGCTCCATCGATTCGCGGCGTATCGGTGGACTGTCCTCTAGGATGGTCGCTGGGCGGTAGGGTTGCTGCTGGCGTTTCAGGTACTCTTCACGGTTCTGTCGCCGCAGTTCCTCGTAACTTTTGGATGCTTTCGGTGCGAGCGGCAGCTGAAGATCCTCCTCGAATGTGGCCGTCGCTGCAGGTGAAAATAAGCAACTTGAATGTCTACGATCCGAAGTGATATTCGGTTTTACTTACAATCCACAGTCGGTCGGCCGCTGTCGTCCAGTCCGGAGTACTGTGGACCATCGTTGTACAGATTCAGCGAGCCGTTGCTGAGGAATGATTCGTCGGCCTGCCGGTCTCGGCCGGTCGGGGTGGATTCGAACGGTGTCAGCATGCTGGACGCACCGAACCCTTGCTCAGGAAGGCTACGGGAAAGTGTGATTACTATTTGCAAGGTGAGTGGAGCCTGTCGGAGAGGAACCTACAACTTGTCGGCCATTCCGGTCGTGCCTTGACGACGTTGACGCATCAGGTCCGCCAGCCGGGAGTTGGGCAGCTGCAAAATCTTCTCCGCGCATTTGCTCTGGTAGCTAATCTTGCCGATGAAGTATCCTAGCGTAACACCGACCAGTATCTTCGGCGCGGGTCCGAATCGAACACTTCCCTGTTATTGTTGATGATGTTCATTACGAGTTCATAAAACATCCGATAAGGCGTACCTTTAGATACTTGTTGTGCACAGCGTACCACGCTCCAAATCCCATAACTGTCCCAAGTGGGAGCGACCGTTGGAAAAACGATTCCCGATTGCATTCCCGCAAGACACGCAGCTCTTCCGGCGAGAATTGGTAGTTCTGGAAAGATGGTTTACACAACATTGCACCATACTATCCCGGACGAGGTCTAACACAGTATGCACTGCACTCACCAATGCATTCCGTTGGTGGTCATCCGGTTGCTGCAATTGGTCGTTACGTTGCATCATGAAGTTGGGTATTAGTCGTGAAAAGTACACCCACAAAAAATGTTTTGTTGTTGAGGCGCAGAAAACGTAAATAAGCAGCTCCAGCAGCCGGCATATAAACAGCTGACATTGACAGCTGAAGTTTCACCAAGGGAATGCATCCGGACATGATTGCAGCAACTTGTGATTTATTTGAAAACGTTTTACAGATGATGCAAAATAGGCGATTTTTTTGGACAAAAAGGCGATAATTAATTTATCAAATTGCGCTTATACAGCAGAAAAGTCTCACATACATCAATTATCTTGGTTTAGGGACTTTTACGAGCAACGTTTTATATTCGGCAATTTACATACACATTTCAGCAAAAGAGTAACTTTTCTCATACTTAACGTAATTAATACTATCAGTATTTCCAAAGACATCGTGAAAATACCTTGAGCACCTAATCGCAACGGCTTTGTGATTTTCAAACACAGTATAGTGCGCTGATGTTGGCAGCCATGTTGGATTTAACGTTTGGCAGCTGTCATAGGTAGGCTGCTGTAAACAAAAAGAAGGCGCTACAAAAATACGCACGGAAGCGAACGGGAAAAGAGTGTAGGGTACGATTTTTTTGCCTGAAGGTGAAATAGAGTGGCTCCTTCTGCATTCGGGGAAGCCAAACTCACCCCGTGCGTAAAAACTGCGCCTAAGGTGCTGGCAGTGACCGTCGGAAACAGCCCGACCCGAAGAAAGCGGATGAAAACAAGCTAGAACGAGCAAGGAGCATCGCCGTCCAGCATCGTCCAACAACACCATGGGCATCGACTTCGAGGTGAACGATTACATCAAGACGCTCAAGAAGGACGGAGGCCCCTTCAAGTGTCCGAAGTGCGACAAGACGTACAAATCGGTAATCGGGCTGCAGTACCATCTGAACAATTACGACCACGACAACCCGTCACCCGCCGTCCCGGCCACGGTGTCGACACCGATCAAGCAGAAGGGCCGGAAGCTGAAATTGGGCGTTACGCCGAAGAACCAGCTCGCTTCCAGCCCACCGAAGGAGGGCATAACGTACCTGGAAACGGAGCGGCTGGTGCGGCTCGACTGCAATGGGAAGACGGTGAAGATTCCGGTGCTGGACACGCTGCCGGTGCTGTCGCTCGACGAGTACGAGGCGAAGTGCCGCACGGCGTCCGATTTCGAGGCGTTTGCCGTAACTGCTCCGGACGAGCCGGAGGTGCAGCTGCCAGAGGGCAAGTTCAAGGAGATTGAGGACTACACGATCTGCGATGCACCAGCGCGCCCGAACGCTTACATCCGGTTCATCGAGAAGTCGAGCGAGGAGCTGGACGGTGAGGTTGAGTACGATGTGGACGAGGAGGACACCACCTGGCTGAGCATCATCAATGAGCGCCGGGCAGCACAGAACGTTGGACCGGTGCCGGTGGATTCGTTGGAGCTGTTAATGGATCGGCTGGAGAAGGAATCGTTCTTTCAGGCGGCAGCCAATGGGCAGAACGGGGCGGTTGTGGACGACGACGCCGTGTGCTGCATCTGTATGGACGGCGAATGTCAAAACACGAACGTGATCCTGTTCTGCGACATGTGCAATCTGGCTGTGCATCAGGACTGCTACGGGGTGCCGTACATACCGGAAGGCCAGTGGCTCTGCCGTCGCTGTCTGCAGAGTCCCAGCCGGCCGGTCGACTGTGTGCTGTGCCCGAACAATGGTGGTGCATTCAAGCAGACCGACAACAACCAGTGGGCGCACGTGGTCTGCGCGCTGTGGATTCCGGAGGTTCGGTTCGCCAACACCGTATTCCTGGAACCGATCGATTCAATCGAAACCATCCCGCCGGCCCGGTGGCGACTGACGTGCTACATCTGCAAGCAGAAAAACATCGGTGCCTGCATTCAGTGCAACAAGAACTACTGCTACGCCGCCTTCCACGTGACCTGTGCACAGCAGGCCGGGCTGTGCATGCGAATGGATACGGTGAAGGGGTCGGACACGAATCCGGTCGTGGTGCAGAAGATGGCTTACTGCGATGCTCATACCCCCTCGAATGCGCTTGCGACAACGCCGGGCAACTCACCCGAAGGTGGCCCACCGACGGATGCGCGCGAGGTAACGCGCGAAAAGATGAAGAAGGCCCGCAAACTGTTGGCACTGAAACGTACCAGCGCCCCGGTCATTCTCATCCCGACGATACCGCAGAATCGCATCGAAGAGATCTCGTCACTGGTGAACATTCCGAAGAAGCAGCAGTTTATACAGCGTCTCATCGCCTACTGGACGTTGAAGCGGCAGTACCGGAACGGAGTGCCGCTGCTGCGGCGGCTGCAGTCGCAGGGACAGGCTCAGGGGACGGGCATGCCCGGATGTCGTGATCGTTCCGACGGTTCGCCGGACGCGCAGGAACTGTACCAGCAGCTCAAGTACTGGCAGTGCCTCCGACAGGATCTGGAACGATCGCGTCTGCTTTGTGAGCTGGTGCGGAAGCGGGAAAAGATTAAGCTCATCCTGATCAAAACAACCGAGCAGCTCGTGATGGCCAAGCTGAACCCGATCGAAAGTGTGCTGCATCGGATACTGGACCAGCTGGAGGTGAAGGACGACAAGGAAATCTTCCGCGAGCCGGTCGACACGGAGGAGGTCCCGGACTACACCGATATCGTGAAGCACCCGATCGATCTCGGCACGATGCGCCAGAAGCTTAAACGCGGTATGTACGTGCGCATCGAAGACCTCGAACAGGACTTTGCGCTGATGATTCGCAACTGTCTGGCGTACAACAACAAGGACACCATGTTCTATAGGGCCGGTGTAAGGATGCGTGATGCCGGTGCGATCGTGTTCCGCACCGTGCGCAAAGAACTCGAACGTTCCGGGCTGTTTCAACCACCTCAGCCACCGTTGGAACCTATTCTTTCGACTGCCGTCAATTCTAGATCTATTAGCGGCGGAGGTGGCGGCGGCAGTGGTGGTACGCCCAATGAGGACAATATTGCGATGGACATTGAGATCGAGTTGACGAAGATTACGGGTCAATCGGCGAATGTGGAGCACATCGGGAAGTTGCAGACGCTGCTCAGCAAGGCGAACGGAATCCGGCACGCACTGACGCGCTCGAAACGCATTAAGCAAATACGGAACGAGATAGCGCGTGTGAGGCGTGCGATCAGTAAGGATCCGGAGCGGGCAATGGTAGGTGCACGTGACACAGTCTGCAGGGATGTTTCTCTTAACCTTTTACTTCCCCATCCATTTCCAGCTGAATGATCGTCGAATTTCGTCGGATTTGATGGCTGCGGGGCCGAGTTCCTCGTCGCTCAGTGGAACGCCTGCCTCCTCGCTAGCCGGTTCGACGCATTCACCGAAGAAGCTTGCCCACTCGATACATGCGGAACCGTCCACCAGCAGCGGAATCGGGGGTCTTGCCGGGTCCAGCCTTTCCATCGTGCAAAAGCATCACCAAATTACCCCGGAAGCGAGCCCACTGAAGGTGCTCCATAGTAGTCCATCGCCGTCAGGAGTCAATAGAAGGTAAATTTCTCTTTCTTTTTGTTTCTTTTTCATTGGAAGTTCCTGTTTCAAGCGATTCTTAAGAGATTCGTTAATATTAGGCGTTCCGCATCGATACGAAGATAAGACTCGCTCGGCAAGGAGTTGCAGAATTTTGTTCAAGAAACCTGGCGATACTTCACACTGTTTTTCGATCGCATTCGCTGCAAGTTTCTCTCAGTAGCCAGCAACACTCACAGCTTCTTATGTTGAATATTCAAGATTGCTAATCTTATGAGCTTCATTATTCTAATATTGAAAATTTGCTTTAAAGATTCATGAATGTTCAAACACGAGAATATATTCCCGGAGCATTCCGTCCCAGAAACGAAAATTATCTTCATTATGATCATTCCCGTCTCCACAGAACGGCGGTACTGTTTACACGTAAAGCACAAGCCGCCTTAAAAAAACCGGACACTCCGCTCAAACAGGATGGTGGAAGTATTGGTGGCACTGGTGTCGGTGCTGGTGCTGGTGGTGTGGGAGGCGGCGGCGGAGGTGGCGCTGGCGGTGGTGCTACCGGACCTAGCTGTTCGACCGTGACGCCAATGAGCACGACCGAATTGCTCCAGAAGACGGCCAAAAAGATCAACCGCGGAAAACGCATCGGCAAAAGTGGGAAAGGCATCGAGTCGTTCCTGGAGGCAACGTCCGCCTCGGCGCTGGATGGTAAACCGATCGAACGCAAGTCGCTGGAGGCCATTCCGGACAGCTTCCGTGTGTACCGGGGCCAGCAAGATCGTGAGATCAGCGAGTCGGAGAGCAATCTCAGCCTTACCGGAAGCACATGCAGCAGTTGCAGTGGGTTCAGTGGCAGCGGATCGGAGTCAGAGTTTGGGTAAGAGTTTGGGAGGAAATTGAGGAAAGGGTGGGAGGAGGGGGACTCGTGGACGATTGGTTAGTAATTGCCGCTTACTTCCCGACACCGAACACAGGTCCAGCAACGACGACGATCACTCGTACTGTGACTCGGAGGTGTCCACCAACAGCGAACCGGACGTGGAGCCTCTCCCGGAGAAACCCGCCCTCGAACCGCTGAAGCTGGTATGGGCCAAATGCCGCGGCTATCCGTGGTATCCGGCGCTTATCATCGATCCGAACATTCGGAAGGGTTTCGTGCACAACGGTGTCCCGCTTCCGGCACCGCCGGCGGACGTCCTTGCGTTGCGTTCCAACTACGATGAGCCCGTCTTTCTGGTGCTGTTCTTCGACGTGAAGCGCACCTGGCAGTGGCTGCCGGACGGGAAGCTGGAGCTGCTCGGGGTCGACAAGGAACTGGACCAGAGCAAGCTGAGTGAGTCGCGGAAGCCGACCGAGCGGAAGGCCGTTAACAAGGCGTACCAGGAGGCACTCCACTATCACAGCCAGGTTTCGAGTGCGGACGGCCCGGCCGGGAAGTTATGATGCTATGGGAAGTACGGTGCCACGGGCACCGTTTCATCGCGGGGAGACAACTC
>KZ071662.1:75236-89013 GCA_002091845.1 Anopheles cracens | reverse complement strand
CAGTAGAAAGTTTCTTCGGCACGTCCGTCACATTCTACACACCGTCTCCAGCCGCGCCACGAGTGACGGGTCGATCGCATCTCGCGCGGAAAGATCGGCGGACTCCAGTGTAAACGGAGAGAAAGATCGCGCGTTCAATACTACCGGAAACCTGTCCCGTGGGGGGAAAGGCTGTACGCGCGTGTGTTTGCGGGAGAACTACAGACACTACACGTATGCCTACTGGCGTTGGCGCTTTTATATTTCCGTGTACGGGGTCTCCATTTCCAATAGAGATTGACGATGTGTAAAACAATGGGCGACAGTCAACAGTGAGCAGAAATTTACGCAGACAGCAGCAGGAACGAATTAAATTCGTCGCAAAAGCGTTTGGAACAAACACCTCGAAAAAAAACGAAGGAAGAGAGAAAGGCCTCTGTGCAAAACCGGTGTAGTTGCCAAATTGGGCAAACGAAGAAACTGTGCCTGCGGGAGCGAAACAATGCAGCAAAACCGGCGGATAATGAAATTATAATACGAAACTGAAACACTGGGAGCATTAATAGACGCGAAAATGGAAACGGAAAGCAAACGCAAAACAGTCAAACCGGCGAAACGGCCAAGCAAATACGCGAACGAGAGAACGCATAAGGGCCATAAAGGCTGCCGGCCGTTGAGAGGTGGCTGTTGGCGAATTGACGGATTTGCCAACAATTGGGAAGAAAAGCGTCGGACGACGATGTGTCGAGCTGAACGTGACGATTGAGACGCCGACAGGGAAATTATGCGCTTGATGAGTTGGGTTGCACCACGATTCGTTGATCGTAGTACGGCATAGTAGTAGTATGAGGCAGAATGCAATTTTTGCCTACAAAATGGTGTAAAGGCTTACTGGAACATTGAAAATAGTCATCACCCAAGCGGCCTTGAATAAGCGTACGTGGTGGTTTATTATGTACTTCAAATAATGTGGCATAAATCGAAAATAGTTGACGTTGACCGATCTTCCACCGTTAATAAGATCTTGCATAAAAAGAGCTATTATCTCTGAATGAGTGTATTTCACAAATTCATCGAAGTAACCACATCCTGTTGGGATCCTCATTCATTTGATCTGATATTATTATTCGATAGATGTTAAGGCAGCATTTGTCCCATCGGAAATATACAGGCCTCACTAGATCCACTGCTACTATTTGTAGACTTAATTTCAGACTCGAATTGCTGCTGCAGGTATTCTATCATTAAGCACACATTCAAACTAATGAGAAAACGTCTCCTCATCGTGGTAATACGAGATGATCGCATGTTGTTATGACGGGTTCAGGATGGTGTCAGTGTTTGGAATCCTCTTCCTCAGCTGCTCTCCCAAACTCCGATCCGAATGCCGAAATTCGGAGCCACCCAAAAGAGAGCGGAGCTTGAATGGGGCGGAAAGAAACGTAAAAAATATCTCCACCACCTTTTCGGACCCCTTTCGCCCGTGGGCATTCAATGTCAGTAGGCACAATGTCGCCTCGACCCACGGGACGGGGTCGAAATTAATGAGGTTTTTATATTTGTATTGTGTATAATCGGGCGAGCTCTATCCACACCTTTTGCGCGCGCTGTCCACTCGTCGTAAATGGTGGAAAGAAAAGCTTCTTGCGCGTCTGAGTGTGCGTGTTTTCGGGCGCAGGAACTGGTACTTTAATCCCGCGCAGAGTGAGCCACAGAGTGCGCGATAAAAACAAGCTCGTTTTCACATTCCAAATCACACGCGGGCCCCGTAATCCTTTGCTCGGCTTGGCTCGAGCTTCCCTCCCGCGCAACGCCCGTACAACATGGCGGCTAGGTACAAACGAAGAAGAAAGGCGCAAGAAATGCGATGTGGCTGCCAGGCATCGTCCTCACCATCTCGCCTTATCGTTGACTGGTGGGTTGGATGGCTGGAGGCGGTTCGTTTACTGACCTATAAAACGAAAGCATTTCTCCTCTGCCACGAACGAACGTACCTGTTCTTTTTCAATAATAAATGATCTTCGCTTGGCCGTCGGCGACACGTCGGACGGATCGGATGCTGCTGCGTCGGATGCTTCCCGGATCGCTTGGACGCTCGGCGTCTATCTGTGTGTGTGTGTGGATGTGAGTGAACGGGATGGCGAGCACACGCCAAGCACACGCCGAGATCGATCGATCGCTGGCTGGAATTCCACGCCGTTTGTTGCGTGTGTGTGTGTGTTATATGCAGACACACGAAGAAAGAGAACCTTCGCTTGCGTTTGGTGCGCGTTTCACTTTTACTTCCAGATTCTTTTCACTCACCCGCAACCCCAACCCTTCGCCGAGCTTCGCGCACACCAAAAACGAAAGACTTCACAACACAACGAACCAAGCGACGAACCCTCGCGATGATTTTTGTTTTCTCCTTTCGTAAGGAAGGAGGAATGACTTTGAATATTCTGTCGCGAACTATTGGTCACTCGAATAAGGCACGTTCACTTTTCACTAATAAGCACCTATTTTTTACATTCCGACACACACACACACAACGGCGTCATTTCAACCATTCACTTTCCCCACTGGATCGATGTCGTTTTGTTTAGACACCACCGGATGTTAAATTGCTAAATTCTATCTGAAAATGGGAAGGAATATACATATAACTTTCGGCACACTTTAAAGAGGATATAAAACTTTTCTACACACACACACGCCACCCGGCAGGTTTCTATTTTCCCGATAACGCCGAACTGTGTACGCGGCGTGCCGGTGAAAACTTTGGGGTCACTTTTTCTTTACTCACACCCGATGATGGCCCCTTCACCTTCGATTTCACTGCAATCGCATTCTCTCTCGCTCTCGCTCTCTCTCTCTCTCTCTCTCTCGGGGGGGGGGGGGGGGGGGGGAGGGATTTTTCGAAGCGCCTCGGTCTCATGCTGTAATGAGGAGGCAACTAGGGTGCGTGGCTCAGAATTCTTCAGCCGCTTGTTTATCGTCGGTCGGACGATTCGATCGAAGGGAGAAAGTGTAGAAGATTGAGCTGCCGAACCACGGTGTTTTTGCGCTGCCCGTTGCACGTTCGTGATGGTATGATTGGAGGGTGTGTTATTGCGTGCCAAGTGGATGTAACGGACCTCCGGGAGAGATGATTAGAACTTAGGGGGTTTCGACGTTTTTTGGAACATTTGTTGGCAATTTAATGGTCTATAAATTCAACGGGAAGACGGGTGTTCAGGTAAGGCAAATAAAAATGGTTGAAAACCCATTCGAAACAACATTACAAAGGTAGTACACAGGCAAAGTATGTGGGGACGTGAGCCTTCATGTGGTTTTTCTGCAATATAAGTGTTTTACATTCATTTTCATTATAAAAATCCGATTTTACAGGTTGTTTCTCAATGTTACTGTAGTTTATTATGAACATGAATTTCTTTAGGAGATATAACACATCGGTTTCCTAATGAGTTTCAAATACCTCCCTCAAAGCTAACCAGAATCAAGACGAAAGACTGATCTGCTGGTCGTGCAGTTCGCTTCCGATGTGTTGCCTCATTAGAAGGAACTTTCTCGCTCGCGCAACGCTCCTCCACCCTTGAATCAAAACTCTTCTGTCGATGACTCACGAAGGGGGGCAAACCTCGCGATAGATGGGAAACATCTATCCGTCCGAATGACTTCATCGCGATGCAGTTGCGAGGATAACGGGAACAGGGGGCTGATGAAACGGTGAAAGAGTCGGTAGGTCCGGTGGCCCCGGAATGGCCCCGCGTTTCTTTCGCTTGCGGCCGGTCTAAACAAAACATTCCATCCTTTAGGATACGCGATTCTATGCGGCGGCCGCTTCACCAGATGCCGCGAGCATTCGGTAGGAGGACGGCTGTTAGATAATTGTGTGCTTTTTTTTTCGCTATTTTGTACTTCAGTTGAAAGCCAGCGATGTTTTTCTTTTATAATGGAAGATGATGTTTGGCCAACAAAATCCGCTACGAGAAAGGGCGTTGAGGCGTTAGTTTTTTTTTCTCGAAACAATCCAATCCACTGCTGAATTATCATGTTTACGCACACGCACGCCTACACACCTATACACCTCACTCATTCAAGCACACCTCGAGGGAAACCCATTAGGAAGGAAGATGGATAAACAAATAGATAAACAGGTTCAAAGTGTTTTCCGTTTTCGTTTTGTTTTCGTCCCGTTTTTGTAATTATGTGGTGGAAAAACCAAACAAATGAAAAGCTTCTCTCATCTCTAGCTTCTTCATGTGTTCTGACAGCATAAAAATAACTTCAGCGAGAAATTTCAAATAAGTTAAATGACACAACTGCTGTTCAATCGAATGAAATTGCTCTAATTCATTTCGGATCGTTTTCACTTCTAATGCGACTATAATCAATAGCTCTAACGCCCCACGCAGCTAGTCTGTAGCGCATAAAAACGCATCGCAGATGATCAATCGTAACGTAACATCGTCGATAACCAACCCAAGAGGCCCCGTTAAGTTTCTTTCCGTTTTGCTCACTTTTGTCCAATCAAGCCCAATTTCACTAGCATTACCTATAATTAGGTAACCGCGAATTGATTATCGACCGATAGCACTGGCACTGCACTGGCTGCGAGAGAAAAAGAAACGGCTTCTAATTCACAATCATCGGCAAGAAACATCCCCGGTAACCTCCCACTGCGGGAGAAGGCTGAATGGGTGGGAGGTCGAAGGGAGTTGTGTAGGGCTGCCCTAATTCGTACCTGACGGCTTAAGTTCCGCTTGAGCCGCCGCGGTCGTACATTTGTAGCAGATCATTTTCAGCTCCAGCTGTGGAGGAAAATGAGTGTTTTCGATTTGGAGAACTCGGATCGATGGACGGACTACGAGCTCAATTCATCCGAACGCCACAGGTATGCGCCAGCCTGGGATTCCATCCAGAAGGCGTGATGATAACAGTTTTCCACTCTTTCGCTTCGCCAACAAAAGAACGGAAGCAGCCACATTCCAGTGCGCGTCGTTGCGTCATTGTTCGTCTGTCGGCGCTACATTCCAATGGCATTTAAATCGAGTGCTGTGACGATACAAGTGCCCCAAAGAGAAGCGAGCATGCTCTCTCAGCACCGAATGACACAATAAACCGCACGAAGATCGACCATCGATCGGCTGATCCACCCGGTTATGCCTTAGGAGCCGTCGGGTGGATGGAGGCGCATTATGGAGGGCATTAGACTAATGTTGCTGCCGATTTGGCTTAATGTAATTGAACCGCTTCATCGTTTGTTTGCCCAACGCCTAATGGGCTGAAAGTCGCACAATGAAGGGCAGCCCTGCTGCGGCGTACGCCTCATTACTTTGGTTATAAAATTTCGGTGGCGTCGAATTCATCGCGCTCTCATCTCTCATTTTGCGAAAAGGGGGGAGAAAACTGGATAAACGAAGCAGGCGTCGGGCAATTTGGCGCGTCGAGCAAAAATTAAACCACTTTCGCGAGCGCGCGCGTCTCCAGCAGTGCAAGACGTTTCCGTCGTTTCTTCTCCGCCAGGTATGTATGCAGGCGATTTATATCCGTCGATTCATGTGTGTGTGTGTGTGTATGTCTGCTGTGTGCAAGCTGCAGTTGCAATGATCCTATTATCCTTCACTTCCGGCCGTTGAGGCGATGATTGACGAAATGAGGCTTTTGTTTTTTGTGTGTGTGTCGTGTTTTGTGCGAACAAACGAACAATGCAACCATTATTATGAGAAACTCGGGAGTGCTTTGACGCAACACACACGGATGAAGCCAGCTTTTCATCTGTGAGTCCTTTTCTTTTTGGTGGGAGAGAAATACCTATTCATTCGATGTCGGAACTAGAGATTAGTATACAGAAAAACTCTCATCCTTAAACGAAAGTGAACCCCCATCCAAGTCAAGTTGGAAAAGAAAGCGTCCAAATCGACGGACTCCTGAGAAATCGAAGGAAAATCATCACCAATAAATCTGCCTTCTCTCGGCAAGATGCTTCAGTTTGCTTCAGTTTCGAAACAAATATTGCACCATTTTCGCCTCTCGCGCGGCAGTTTTCCACGGTCGGCTAAACGAGCGTCCAATCGTCGCATCTTATCGCCGTGGCGTCTTGCGGCGATCGATGCGAATCGCATCTCTGACTACGCCACTTATTTCGGGGTGCGCGCGTGCGGGGACCGATCCGGCCATTGTGAAAGTTTCGCCCGTCGGCTTGCCTTGCCGCGGTTGGATACATTTTTGAGATTTTAGCGAGCGGGTGTCAATTCGAACCTCAAATTGGGGTGATATTTGTGAGCAGGCGCGAGTTTGTTTTGATTTGTGGTGGATTTAAGTAGGCCACAGGGTGTGCGTGTGTGTCTGTTCGATTCCCTATCTGGTTGAGGTTGGAAAAATATGACCCATTTCACGTAGCTGACGTGCGCTCAGCACGCCGATGATGATTGATTGCTCGCGCACGTCCGCAACTTCTTCGCGCACGACGAAAGCTTCCAAAGTTAAGAATCAACAAGACGACGACGAGTACACGTTCGCATGCCTACTGATTGAAACCGTTTAAATCAAACGATCGCAAGTGTAACGTTTGGCTGCTGCTGCTGCTCCGTGCAAACACGGTCGGTTCCACTCGACGATACAGATATGGCTCGGAGGGAAACGCGAAACTGCTCCACTGTGTCAAATGCGTCCAATCAACCGAACACGGATGTGTTTGTTGGCGTGGACAGACGGACCCTTGTTCGTCACACGGAACTGCTGTCCCTCGTCCGAAGAAGGTGATGATTGTGTGTGTGTGTGTGTGTGTGTGTGCTTTGTTGTATTGATGGAGATTTTCCACACAGATTTCCTCCTTCTCCTCTGAGCACTTACAGAAAAACTCTCATCCTTAAACGAAAGTGAACCCCCATCCAAGTCAAGTTGGAAAAGAAAGCGTCCAAATCGACGGACTCCTGAGAAATCGAAGGAAAATCATCACCAATAAATCTGCCTTCTCTCGGCAAGATGCTTCAGTTTGCTTCAGTTTCGAAACAAATATTGCACCATTTTCGCCTCTCGCGCGGCAGTTTTCCACGGTCGGCTAAACGAGCGTCCAATCGTCGCATCTTATCGCCGTGGCGTCTTGCGGCGATCGATGCGAATCGCATCTCTGACTACGCCACTTATTTCGGGGTGCGCGCGTGCGGGGACCGATCCGGCCATTGTGAAAGTTTCGCCCGTCGGCTTGCCTTGCCGCGGTTGGATACATTTTTGAGATTTTAGCGAGCGGGTGTCAATTCGAACCTCAAATTGGGGTGATATTTGTGAGCAGGCGCGAGTTTGTTTTGATTTGTGGTGGATTTAAGTAGGCCACAGGGTGTGCGTGTGTGTCTGTTCGATTCCCTATCTGGTTGAGGTTGGAAAAATATGACCCATTTCACGTAGCTGACGTGCGCTCAGCACGCCGATGATGATTGATTGCTCGCGCACGTCCGCAACTTCTTCGCGCACGACGAAAGCTTCCAAAGTTAAGAATCAACAAGACGACGACGAGTACACGTTCGCATGCCTACTGATTGAAACCGTTTAAATCAAACGATCGCAAGTGTAACGTTTGGCTGCTGCTGCTGCTCCGTGCAAACACGGTCGGTTCCACTCGACGATACAGATATGGCTCGGAGGGAAACGCGAAACTGCTCCACTGTGTCAAATGCGTCCAATCAACCGAACACGGATGTGTTTGTTGGCGTGGACAGACGGACCCTTGTTCGTCACACGGAACTGCTGTCCCTCGTCCGAAGAAGGTGATGATTGTGTGTGTGTGTGTGTGTGTGTGAATGTTGCTGCCGATTTGGCTTAATGTAATTGAACCGCTTCATCGTTTGTTTGCCCAACGCCTAATGGGCTGAAAGTCGCACAATGAAGGGCAGCCCTGCTGCGGCGTACGCCTCATTACTTTGGTTATAAAATTTCGGTGGCGTCGAATTCATCGCGCTCTCATCTCTCATTTTGCGAAAAGGGGGGAGAAAACTGGATAAACGAAGCAGGCGTCGGGCAATTTGGCGCGTCGAGCAAAAATTAAACCACTTTCGCGAGCGCGCGCGTCTCCAGCAGTGCAAGACGTTTCCGTCGTTTCTTCTCCGCCAGGTATGTATGCAGGCGATTTATATCCGTCGATTCATGTGTGTGTGTGTGTGTGTATGTCTGCTGTGTGCAAGCTGCAGTTGCAATGATCCTATTATCCTTCACTTCCGGCCGTTGAGGCGATGATTGACGAAATGAGGCTTTTGTTTTTTGTGTGTGTGTCGTGTTTTGTGCGAACAAACGAACAATGCAACCATTATTATGAGAAACTCGGGAGTGCTTTGACGCAACACACACGGATGAAGCCAGCTTTTCATCTGTGAGTCCTTTTCTTTTTGGTGGGAGAGAAATACCTATTCATTCGATGTCGGAACTAGAGATTAGTATGGATGGATTGTCTCATGTCTTTTGAGATATATAAAATGCCAAAAAAGCGTGTTGATATTCTTCTCAATCGATACAGCAAGGCCTTTGATTTCGTTGGTTCGGTTTGCCTTATCAGTAGCCTATCAAAGCACAAAGCTTTGGGCTAAAACCTGAAGCTTCTTTCGCTAATGTAGAAAATGATGACAGTTAAGAGCAAATGGTTACTGCGATGCATCTTCATTTTTCTTCCAGCGAGCTGTCAAACCTCAACCTGATCCTGTCCTTTGGGATAATAGTAGATCCTGTGGGATAATAAAACTGTGAAGTCCTGAGGGTTATTACTTATATAAACATTCTCCGCAAGATTCCTTAGTTCTTCAATCTCAGTAACGCAGACGCTTCTTAATCTTCGGAAGCTAATCTTTCTCAGATTAATTGTCGAACAAAATCTCCAACCAAAATCCGGGGTGGGCTCGTTTGGTATACACATAAATAAACGAAAGCCTTTTTGCTATGCCAGTGCTCTCCCCAGTGTTATCGTCCACCTCGGCATGAAGTTGAAATCGAAATGGCCGGGTGGCTCATGAGACGAAACGAGCCGCGAGCCCCGGCAACCAGCCGGTTTTCGGGTGGCGTAAAAAATTTATGCATTTTCCACCCTAATTCCCAGTTTTCCGGCGTCAGTTTTCAGCGTCTCGCGTGCTGGGACCGCGGGAGGTTCATGGGAGGTGGTGAAATAGAAAGAAATCTTTAGTTTCGACCGCTTTCGATTAGCCGCACCCTGCCCCGGTTAATTTTATGATTATTATTATTTCCCTCCCCGCATATTGGGCTGGTGGCCGCAAGGAAAGCAACTCGCGCGCGCGGTCGCTAATTTTAAATTTCCGCCATTAAATTAAGCTCGAAATGTTTTTTGAACTGCTTTCGATTTCGGGTGTTCCGTCCGGACAGGGAGGTTTGGTGCTCGATCTGATGAATGAAAGAGAAATGGACGCTTTAATGACGGAGCAGTGCCGGAACGTCGCGTTGGAAAAACCGCGTCCGGTTTAAGGGGGGTGGTGGTGGTGGTTTTTTCTTCTTTTCCATCTTGTGCCGCTGTGCTTCCTACCACCGGCGGCCCACCAACATCCCATTGACTCATTGATTTGGCCTTCGAAGGTTAAGCACGGCGGGGGTGGCTTGGGACACGGAGACCTCCGGCGTCATCACTCATCGCTGACGATGCTCGAGTGTGGTTCGTTTGGGTTACACAGAACCGGGTTAAATCGTACTGGGAGTGAGAGAAGAAAAAAACAGAAAAACTCTCATCCTTAAACGAAAGTGAACCCCCATCCAAGTCAAGTTGGAAAAGAAAGCGTCCAAATCGACGGACTCCTGAGAAATCGAAGGAAAATCATCACCAATAAATCTGCCTTCTCTCGGCAAGATGCTTCAGTTTGCTTCAGTTTCGAAACAAATATTGCACCATTTTCGCCTCTCGCGCGGCAGTTTTCCACGGTCGGCTAAACGAGCGTCCAATCGTCGCATCTTATCGCCGTGGCGTCTTGCGGCGATCGATGCGAATCGCATCTCTGACTACGCCACTTATTTCGGGGTGCGCGCGTGCGGGGACCGATCCGGCCATTGTGAAAGTTTCGCCCGTCGGCTTGCCTTGCCGCGGTTGGATACATTTTTGAGATTTTAGCGAGCGGGTGTCAATTCGAACCTCAAATTGGGGTGATATTTGTGAGCAGGCGCGAGTTTGTTTTGATTTGTGGTGGATTTAAGTAGGCCACAGGGTGTGCGTGTGTGTCTGTTCGATTCCCTATCTGGTTGAGGTTGGAAAAATATGACCCATTTCACGTAGCTGACGTGCGCTCAGCACGCCGATGATGATTGATTGCTCGCGCACGTCCGCAACTTCTTCGCGCACGACGAAAGCTTCCAAAGTTAAGAATCAACAAGACGACGACGAGTACACGTTCGCATGCCTACTGATTGAAACCGTTTAAATCAAACGATCGCAAGTGTAACGTTTGGCTGCTGCTGCTGCTCCGTGCAAACACGGTCGGTTCCACTCGACGATACAGATATGGCTCGGAGGGAAACGCGAAACTGCTCCACTGTGTCAAATGCGTCCAATCAACCGAACACGGATGTGTTTGTTGGCGTGGACAGACGGACCCTTGTTCGTCACACGGAACTGCTGTCCCTCGTCCGAAGAAGGTGATGATTGTGTGTGTGTGTGTGTGTGTGTGTGCTTTGTTGTATTGATGGAGATTTTCCACACAGATTTCCTCCTTCTCCTCTGAGCACTTGTTGTAGCAGTTGAAGGGGAAGCAATGGTTGCTTTGTTTTTAAACCCTTTAGTGTACAGGCGTGTGAGCTCTCGTTAATAGTTTCATGTTATCGAAACGGCAATGACATAGTTCTTGCACTCTTTTTAAATAATGTGACAGGGTCATTCCTGACCCACACTTCCTTAAAGGCTGGCTTGGGCCCAACACTGTATTAACGAAGAAGAGTCAAAATTTTGGAATGATCTCTGGGAAGCGATGTGACTGTATATCGTTTACATTGAGTTATGTAAAGAATGAGAGAAATAACTCGGGTTGAAGTTTCAATCCAAGAGCTTTCAGTCAACTCACAACCGTATGTAAAGTTCACCATGACGTCAAACTGAATTGTTAATTAAAAAAACGTTTGTGTTTACATTTTAAAGATGTATTTTCCAAGCTACTTGCAAGCTCCAAGCAGCTCTAAGCGTTTTTTTTTTGGGTACGGACACCTGAAGGGTTAGCTCCAATTTCGTTGCTCTGCAATCGATCTGGACAGCCAGCCGATCACCGATCACGTGGTGGAACGCGCACCGCCAGCAGCCGCCGGTCCATTCCATTCCCTCCGATGTGGGTCATGCGGGATTGCCCTCTCTCCTCCTTAGACGCGTTAAGCGTACTAACCAGATCTCCTTACCGCGGCCATGCGTGCACAACCGATCCGATGCGTCCGTGGCGACCGAAAGATGACGCGGATGCGGATGGACGGGTGAGTAACAGCGCAAACAGAATCGACTTAACAATTCGGTTCCCGTTCGCGAACGCTAAACGAATGAATAAAATACCGTTGGTTCAGAGGTACATCTACCCCGTCTCCGTTTGTGTCTGTGTGCCAATTCTATTCGGTTATCGACCGCGACAAGTGCCGCACGTCGCAATCGATCGCAAAATCGCATAAATCTTTCCAATTTCCAGCGGGTGGCAGCGGATTTGCCGTGTTCTTAGCACACCCTCGTGCGCGTGCGTGTGCTGCGTTAAGGAATGCGTTAAGAAGTTAACGCTGGTCGGCCGTAATGGTCGCCCCGAAATCCGTTGTAGATACCGTTTGATACGCGAGAGACTCAGCTCCACGAGCCGGCTGCTGCTGCTGCTGGCGCTAATCGATGATGGTGTCGTGAAACATCCGTTAAAGCCAGAACTTGCTGTGGAGAAATTCACAGCAATTTGCAAATGAAAATGTAAAATTAACAAGTAGCCCGAGACGGGGATTAACAAGGGCGAGCGAGACGGGCCTAAAATGAAATGGCCAATCAACGCTGATAATGTTTTCTACGTGTGAAATCTGATCTGGTCGGATCAAGTAGGCATTATACGGAACCTCAGAACCTTGTCGGAACCTTATCGGAGCCTTATTGGAATGGTATCAGAACAAATAAGTTGGGTTTCCGCACTATTCGGTCACCTCTGTTCGATGGCCTACTCTGATGGAGTTGCGGATCATCGAACATTAGTCAGCGCGCCGTACACATGGAAACGGGCACTTTGACTCAACTCGAATGATGTAACAGCCCCATGAATCAACGCCTTTTCTCGATACTACCATCTCCGTGCTGCACTGCATGGTGTCGTAATTAATAATCCAAAAATCCGGCCTGGTGCTTCTCCTGCGCTGCTGCGATATTCCGCCGAAAAGCGACACAATCGGTAGCAGCAATCTCCATCTATCCATGCCTCCATCCATCCAATCCATCCACAAAATCGGCCGCACGGTGAGAGTGTCTCGTTACGCTGCGGTGTAAACTCGGTAGGGAATATGGCACCTCTCGGCAGCCTTCTGTGCTATCAGCATGATTTGGGTGCAAAAGGAAACTCAAAACCGGCCGGAATTAATAGCACCACCCTTCTCTAAGCGGTCTCCAGGGCCTCCACCCAATAGCAGGGAGACAGAGGGTGGCTGCTCACCCATCGTCGGTGGAGCACCGTGTTGCTGTCATTATTCTTTATTATTGCTATCATCATTATTGCGTTACGTTGCTGCGCGTATCTCTCCCACCGGCGTACGAAAGGGAGGCCGGCTCGCTTCCGCAGGGATAATTACATAGGAAAAGCCACAGCCGCAACGCGTTCGGTTCGCTCAAACAGAAATTAAAATGTAGGTTACCGGTTTTTTGGAAAAGTCGAAGACCCCCACAGCCACAACCACGATGGAGCAATGTGGTGGTGGTGGTGCATTATTGATGAGTTTGGTTTTGACTTTTACCCGTCCCAGGTTGGGTTGTGGGGCACGACGAGGGCGGCATTTGTAACCACAACAACAACCGAAAAGTCAGTCAGTCAGTCACTCAGTCAATGGAGGGGCCCGTGTTTGCTGAACTCTACAGAGGTTTCTTCAATCTCAACCGTTAAAGACGCTGCCACCGGTTCAAACGCGTCTGTAGCTAACGGGCCGAGGTTAGGTCATGTTTTTGAGCGCTTGAAAAATGGGTTGTAATTTGTTTTGATAAACCTTTTCTCCACCTCTCCGCGCGAGCGCGACTGAATCGTCGTGCGATGGAGAGATTGATAGGAGAAGGCACCAACGTCATTCATCAACAGTTTTATTTCTGTAGCAGCAATTAAACCAACATGGCGTGCATTTACGTTTACGATGGAGCGTTTTGATCATGTCGCCTGCGTTTTGAATGTTTTGCCTGTCGGAATGCGCCAATCGATTTTCATTTTAGCATCTATAAATGTCTCTTTGATAGGGGATCGTTCAGATCAAAAGGAAGATTCTCAGTTATATAAAAATCGGGCAACAGTATGACAAATTACGTATCAAAAGCGATTAAACATTCACGTTCTGTCGTTAAACTATTGTGATTACTAGCTCTGCTACTTCTTCAGGAGGAAATAAAATGAGAATGGACCTAGCCCGGGGATAGCTTAATTAAAACCAAACAAATAATCCGTTAATAATGCGATAATAAAACTTTTTATCTAGCAGATTGCATAATTTCTGGCAGATCGATCTAGTTTGCGCCTAAAAGTATGCAATCCACACTTTATAGTACGTTATAAATCCGATATTAATTGGAAAATAAATTTCGAATCTATAAAATATAAACTTATTGTAAAGTTTAGTCCTTAATATTTATTAAACATTCTTT
>KZ071662.1:17432-43588 GCA_002091845.1 Anopheles cracens | reverse complement strand
TTGACGCAATCAGGCTTTTCAGGAGGGTTTTTTTTCTGTCGGGCGTTTTTTTTCGCTTGCCCTTGGATCCATTATGGGAATCGAATTTCCAATCGCGCTCTTTCCCACTTAGCGGCACATCATTAGAGAAAGTTTGATACGCATCGTGGCTGCTGGGTGGGATGTAGACAAATAGAATTTTCCGATGAAATGAAATGTATACGAAATCCTCATTTTTCCTTCGCTTTGGTTTTTCGTTGTTGTTGGTTCGTGCGATAGAAACATTGCGGGAACCAACCAGAAAGACCGGAAAAGCCACAAAGCCACACTGCCCACAGAGTGTTCGATCGGGCAACAAGTACTCCGGAGCCTTATCCAGTGCGACCCTTCGCAACCCTTCCGTCAATCCCAACGCCAACTACTAATGGAGTACAGGACAATCCTGAAGCGAACCACGGCGCAATTCTTCCTCCCACCCGGAAATGGTAATTACGATCCTACCAAACAGACACGACGAGGACGACGACGTGTGGCAGGACGGAAGACGGAAGAAACAGAGAGCGAGAGAGAGAGAGAGAGAGAGAGAGAGAGAGAGAGCCATTTCGAAAGACGAGCATAATTGACTCATTTTCTGCACCTGCAGCAGGCATCCGGCAACGGACAAGGATGTATGCAGACGTGAAAGATGCGCTACACTTCAAACTTCCTCCACACAAACGTAACTCTCTCCTCCAACGGCCCTACGACCGGAGACTCTGAGAAGATCGATTTGAGTTATGTATCCGGTTGCTATACCCACTACGGCGGCGGCAACAAGAATAGGTCTTTGTTTGATACACTGTGAGGAGGATGCGGAGGATGAGCGAGTTTGATTGTACTCGGAAGCTTGCCACGTCCGGTTCGGGAAGACGAGGACAGTTTCTAAAACTTCGCCGTACCCACTACTCACGCGAAAATCGCAAAGTTTTGCGTCTGCTTTGCATGCGACGGTTTCCGCTCCACTCGGCCCGGCATGGGCTAGAGTTGCACTCTCGAACTTTTGCAGCCGCTCGAGTGTGGCGTTCGCAATCCTGCTGCTTATTACGTCAAGCGATCCTTCTCCACTCGGGCCCAGCTGGTCCCTCCAGCCATCCCTATGGTTCGCTTCATGCATACGCTCTCGTGCAGCTGGTACACCACGTGTTCGTCCCCACCCGTCGTGCTAATCCAATTCAATCCAATCCGTATCCGCTCCAAGCCCTAGTTCCCCAAGCCTGGCGTCCCCTGAGCCCCCGCCGACGACTTCGCTAATCAAACTGAATGAGAGCAAAATCAACGCGAAAATTTTCATTAATGAAATTGATCCGGATCCCTCGCCTTCCGGTTGGATGAGCCGAATCGGTGGAAAAGGTCACGGGGCACAATAGACGCTCTTGACGAAGTCATAATTCCGCAGCGCCGCAGTACCGCGCGCAAGATCGTATTCTCGAGCTGCTCAGACATTAGCTTGAAAGTTGCCGGGTGCTGTACAGTGCGGATCGGAAGGAATCGGAAATCACTTGTAGCGCACTGCTCGAAAAGCCCACTCGAAAGCTCGTTGGAGTACCAGTCTAGCGCATCAATTAAACGACCGGAACACGGCAACTCGAGTCCATGCTCCGGTGTTGTGCGCCTCTTGGGACTCCTCTTGGTGGCTCTTATTACTCGCTTTATGTTGCATTATTTAATCGCACAGTACCGTTCGTCGCACTGCCGGGCCAGGTGAAATTCCTACCGGGAGATAATGAGCCTTCAGTCCGGTGATGCATACTTAAACAGAGTGCGTCATTGGCGAGCGTAGAACGTTTTGTCGTAGCTTCAATCGTAGCTTAATCTGTGACGGAAATCAGCGGCGGTATCTCAGCCCGCGGGTGATGAAATTAAAATGTTCCTTTACAACGTTACGCCGACGACCACATCCACTGTGGAATCCGCTCAGTTGAGAAGACGAAGGACAGGGACTATAAATGTCCCTTAGTCATGGGGATTAGGTCTAGCGGTAAGTTCTGACTTTCAAGTTTGTTGACAACACAAGAACGACGGAACGTTTAACATTTGAGGAAACCCGCCAAAAGATGGCGCCACTCAATCAAAGGTTGCTAGATCACATTTTGCATAGTCAGGTTACTATGGCTCTCTCCAAACATTTCGCATGAAAAAATTAGAGCACATCTTCTCAACAACAGCAGCCCAGTTGCTTAAAAGGATATAAAATTCCAATCCGATGGAAACATTTGCAAACAAAAAGAAGAAATGCAAGAGCACTGGAATTAACCTTTACTCCTACAGCCAGGAGACGCTTGACAGCGCAAAAAATGCTACAACAAAGGTCAGCAAACTTACTCGAGGACCTATCATGCAACATATTTTAGACGCTGGTTAATGTTCATATTTTAACCATCTAGAGACTAGAAACGTTAGCTGAATCAAAATCCCGTGCCGTGGAGCGCTTGGATTGTTCGCCTCTCCACAAACCTGCCACCTGGGGCTGTATGGCGGGGTTCGATCCCTTTTCCAGCGTCCTCCTCGCTCGCACCGGCGGTGTTTGCGTGCGCTAGAGCCTTGACGCTTGACAATAGCCCAGCGCTGATGGCATTGACGATCGGGCCTGGAAAAACGGCACACACACACACACCTGAACACGCGGTGGTGGAAAATGGCGTTTACATAGCGGTTGTTTCGCTCCCCCCACCGGTGCCATTCACACACCGTGTTCCGCCTTTATTATTGCTTCCATTGACAGTGACATGGGATACATGCAAAATTAACTCGCTTAACCTGGGATTTTTATGGGCCCCGGGGTACGTTCAGCAACAGTATCAGGAGCGATATACCTGCCTCGGGGCAGAGTGGAAATTTTGTGGTTTGTTCATCACGACCGCACACGCGGCTTTCAGCGCCATCTCGTCACCTGGCCTCGCGTTGCCTGCCTGCAGGATGGGGTGGGTGGGCTATTTTAGATCGTTCGCGTACATTCGGAGCGAAAGGGACGTCTCAGGACGCAACATGAAATCTTCTTGGTTATTACTTCCCCCGGCCCACCCGTCCGCTTCATTATGATTGACGGAAAGATGAAAATTTCATTCCGACCGACAACGACATCGCCACGGTACGAAAAGCAAACAAAACTGTCAAAATTCGGCGCTCATTAGGCAAAAACCCAATCTCGCCGTAGCCGGCTGTCGTCCACCTGGCCCTTGGCCTGTCATTGGCGCCACCACCTCCGACTCTCATAGCCAGACACTGTCCACACCGCGACAATGTCCAATTTTTGTGCATAGATAAATATGGCGTTTCGCCATCACGGCAGGACGACACAGATTTTGGCGGAGGTGGTTGGGTCCAGAACCATTTATAATCGCACTGTCAGTCGCCACGACACGCCGGACACGCATTTGCATTGCGCGCGTTGGCAAGTAATGAATAAAACATGCTGCCAGGATTCGTGGCGGCACGCTTCGTTCCGGTGGCGTGAACCAGTGTGCCACTTGGCTGAAAAACTTGACTGATTATACACCACGCGGTGACACTTTCTGACACGAGTTTGCAGGAGTAGTGCGAACGTGAAAATGGATACTTATCTGTCGTCGGAAAATGTATTAAAATATCTAATCTCACAAAAACGAAAAAAAGTAAAACCGTACATACTCTTCAATTTGCAAGCAAACATACATCCAAGGAAATGGCGCTGGGTTCATTGGCATTGGCTGAAGTTCTGAAGAAACCTTCTCCGAGCGGATGCTTCCAGGCCAACCGAGGCGGAAAGGCATCAAGGATTAAATTGAGACGATAAAAAAAATATCTGAAATGGCAAACCTCCGGCCAGGACCGGACGTCGTCGACGGAAGAGATTAATGAGCGTACCTCGGTGGGTTTTAAATGCTTCAAGCAGTCCGCAGCCGCACCACAGTACTTAACGAAATGAAACTGGCAAGTGATTTAGAAGAGTTCGGTTTTCTCACTCCCTAAGGTTACTTAGATTAAATTCGTTTTTTGGTTACAGAGCTGAGCTGATGTTAAGTTATGAATAAATAATAAATTAGAAAATGAATAAGATAAATAAAGGAGTACAACTGTTTTATTTATTAAATATTTATCCAACTGCCATATAAAGCGTTAATACGGCATACTTATGGTTAATACAGCAAGTCAATTGTTTACCCGTCTTCAATTATGTTTGCCAAGTATGGTTGAATCGGCAGATTGCATACTTTCAGCGGTCTAGCGAGGGTTCCGAATTCAACAATCGTAAGAACGATTTCTCTTCTGAATTGAACGTGACAAACGGACGCTAATGCAACGTGACACAGCATTCCTCTCCAGCAATCCAACACAACTAAACTACTAACAATTCATACTCAACCTCCCAACGAACAGCATCTGTTTCAAACCGGGAGTGCCTGTCGTTCGAGCTGATTCATCGAGCAAGACTTTTTGTTGTTACTCCATTACATAACGGACCTTGGAAAATCGGAAATCTGGGCACCACTCGTAGCGCTTCACTGTGCCATTTTTTTTTTGCTTTGGCCGAACACGTACACTTCGCTTTAATATCGTGGACACCCAGTGCCGTCGAAATATAATACTCCAACGCCCGCACCTCAATCCGGTGGGGGGCGTGATGTTGATGGCACCCGATGGCCACCGGAAGGACGGAAATTTGTTCACGCCGCAGAACGAGACATTTCACGCCAAACAGCACCACTCCTCTCGGCCCAACACAGCGCATCCATACTGTATCCCTTGTCCACCAACACACTTTGGCAGAGCGGAAGCGTGGTGAAACACACACACCCAGGCACGCAATATCATCCCGGAGACTTGGCGCGCGGGGGTGGAGAACGCTGTATCCTGTTCACGTGGACAGGAGTCTCCTGCTCTTGCTTGCCTACGCAGGACGATGGTCAACCATTGCCTCAATCATTATTCCGTTCCAATGTTTGGAGGTGCAACAGCGTGCTTTCGCTTTGACCTGGTTGACCAATTTTGGTTTAGTCCACAGGAAGGAAGTCAACCGAGAGCGAAAAAGAGAGAGAGAGAGAGAGAGAGAGAGAGAGAGCAGAAAAGGATGGAAGGCTAGGGATTTGCTCGTCACAAGACAGTGTCTAGAACGTCTTCAGGTTGGTGTTGGTGTAAGTCTTGCGCACCGTCACTGAGCGCCTTGGGTTGTACGCCTGTAATGTAATTTCGGACCAAGAATCCTTGACCCTCACTGCGGTGACACTCCTCCTCCACGCAACGCTCGACTTCCTCCCAAAAGGAAAGGACACAATTCAACACAATTTCCTTCGGTGACTATCACGGGCAAAAAAGGGACTACTACCACTGCTGCTGTCACCTTTTTCGTAAATCCACGCTGCATTAATGGAGATTTATCTGCGTGCCGTGTAAAACACACCAGCGCGCGCGTGTCTGCGGTCAGCGAACAGGTTTCGCTTCAAATGAACTATTTCGGCGGTTACCCCAGGACAATCATCTATTCTAGAAGCGGCCGGACGAAGGAAAAAGGTAACAAAGAAAAAGAAGGATTCGTGTGGATTTTGTAGATGGAAAGGCGTGATTTACGGCGACTTCCGAAGCCGCTGTCCCGCCTCGCTTAGTGGACAACCGATCCAGACAAAAGGTGCCATTATTTTTGCCACGGCTCCGGCCACCTTCACACCTCTCGGACACACGAAAGGGGACCCTCGGACTTGAGAAAGGTACTACACATCATCGAAGAAGGGATTGGTCCGTTGGACACCGGACGCACACGGCCTACACCAACGGCTCTCGTAGGTTCGCTCACTCCCTTTCCGAAGATTATCGCTGTCCTCATGGCTCCGCATTTGATGGATGGCCTGTTTTCGTTCGTCTGCCCGGAACCGTTTCCTGTAGTGTAGCAGTTCGCAACGGTTTTGCTTGCCTCTGACTCTGGTACCAATACAAACCCGTAATGAGCCCAAGGGAGTGTTCGGGGTGTTGTATCGATCTGGCAGAACCGGAAATCTGCTGACTCAAGGCACCCACACACAAGGTGTACATTTATCTGTTCTTTTTCGGGCAGGTCCTGGGCTAGGGGCTAAGGTGTTGCTAATTTTATTTAATCATACATCATGCAGACAACATGCAGACAACATACTGAAATAGGTTTTCATGAGCACTTATGTTCGCTAAAGCAACTTTAACACGTTCTGCTAATGTTCATTCTATTCAGAAAGTTTGAGTGCAATTTCGTGTGCAGTTTAATCGCAAAAAAAACATGGTTTAGAACTGGCGGCAGTGATGTGAGTGAAAGTGTTATAAAAAAATAGAAAAGAAATTAAGTCACAGCAACTATTAGCATCATGTAGCAACAAACATGCAACGTCACCTACGCGACATACAAGAACGATAAAGTCTCCCACAACCAAGCAACCCGCGTCCACAAAGCCACACACACGTACACGTTCCTGCCAGAAGATGGAAGATGGACAGTCCCGCAAGTCCACCAACGGCCACGGCCATCCGCGGCAGGCGCGTGATCTGAAGAAAACCCATGCCGACTCCTGGCCCAGCACGACCAGCAAACGGACGTCCCTGCCTGCCAGCCCCAAGATTATCAAGACCACCGAGGATGACTCGAGCGTTGGCGACGTGTTCGACTACTGCCAGCAGACGTCGGTCACCACGCCATCGACGGTGGAGATCGATTACGGTGCCATCAGTCCGCGGTTTGAACGTACGTGAACGCCGCCGGTAGCCGCTACGCATGAACACACCCAACCTAACTCGTCGTTCCGTTCTTCGCACGCAGGTAAACGGTTTGAGTTCTGCTATCCCTCCGTCTCGAAGGAAGACTTCTCCAACAGCATATCAATCGACACGCACGACATCGATCGGCAGAAGAAACGAATCTATCCCAGCAAGACTCCCGACAACTCGCTCGAAAAGTAGGCAGGACTCTCGTAGTGAGGATTTACCCTGTTGCCAACTAATGACTCATCTTCTCACAGTGAATCCATTCTGGAGGGGTCGATGGCAAGCTGTAGCTCCCCAGGTCATAGTTCTTCCGCTCGGGCCAAATCCCCTTCGCACTCTCCGCGACATTCGCGACGGCAGCTCAACAGCGAGATCATCAACATAACCTCCAACCCTGGCTATCAGGTACGTAGTGGAGTGGATTTGCCAACGAATCCAACGAATTCACAAAATGTGTATGCTCTTTCCCCTGCAGGTCCTTAGGAACTCTCACTCAACGCTCGATCGCACCTGCTCCGACAGTGTGGTGTCGTTGACGTGCCGCAAGTCGACTAGCGACCTCACGCAAACCAGCGACGGTGGCATGGTGAGTGGCATGGGCATGGGCTCCGCTCGGCAGGGACGTCGCCGCAGTAGCCACAAAGGTGGGCTAGCGTTCCTGGCCAGCCGGAAGGGCTCGCGGGACTCGATCAAGAGTGCCGCCTCGAACACGTCCGTCTTCTCCAACGAGGACATCGGGCCGCTCGCGTTCCAGGCGTCGGCCCGCGGCCGTCAACGCCGGACGTCCAACTTCCTCGAGCTTCCCGTGCCGGACCACGCGCGGCCCCGTGTCTGCTCGCTGCCGGAGCGACCGTACAACCCGCGCCAGAGCGACGATCTGTACCGGCTGCGCCACTTCTCGATCAGCAAGGGAACGGTCGTCAACTGCGGCGACTCGATCATATCGCGACGGTCGAAGAGTAATACCAGCGTCAACTCCACGGCAAGTCGGTAAGGACATTCGCGGAGGTGCTCTTTCTGCCATCCATTTTCGCAACTACCATCAGTGTGTTGTTTTTGTTCTATCAGTGCCAGTGAACGGTCGCCGTTCGAGGGATCCTGTTGCGGTGGTGGCTATGCCACGGTCGACTCCTTACCATCGTCGCACGGTGAAGATGATGAAGAGAGTGAGCCAATTCCCACCAGGTAAGGGACAGGCGACGCTGGAATAACTTCCCATACAAACACGTATGTCCATTAATATCTGCAGGTATCGTGTCGTGATGTTGGGCGATTCGGGCGTCGGCAAAACGGCCCTGGTTTCACAATTTATGACTTCCGAGTACATGCACACGTACGACGCCAGTCTTGGTAAGTTATTGAAACGGTGAGATGGGAGATGACACTGAAAGTTGGTCCACAAAACGGCGGACCATTATTATTATTAATTGAAACACCGGGCGACGACTTTGTTTTTGTGTGCAGATGTGCAAATGTGCAAGCCCGCAGGCGTTTCTTGGTAAATGGGTATTGCCCAACAACTGGGATGCACTTTCGCTAATGGTAAAGTTGCGTCTGCCACTTCTGCGTTTCGATGTTGCTTTAACGGTACCCACACGTTGTGAAGGTCACCTTTACAGTTAGTAACATCATTTATAAGCACACACACACACACACACAAGCACACGAAGAGAACATTCTATTAACCCTAAGCTCATTAGAGGATTTATGGCAATTTGAGTAATATTTGATCATTACAACGCCCTAGTGGCACTCCCGCGAGACGCACGTTGCGATACTCACTCCCGGCGGCTCTCGGCGGTGTGTTCGTGTGTGCCTACATGTGTGGGAAGAATGATTTATTCCCCGCTTTGGCTGCCAATATTCCAATTAGCCCGAGCAGTAATAGGAACCGGAAACATCACACGGGAACAGTGTGAGCCAAAGGTAAAAAGAGAAACAAGAAAAATGACGACCCCTAACGCACAGACACACACGCCCAAACGCATGGAAACAGTGCGCGCGCTTCCGTAGCAAGAACAAGTGTTATTTTCATTTCCACGAATCATTGATTTAATTCTACCCCTTGAAGCGCCTGCGATAGGAAGCTCGGTTAGGGGGGTTAGAGCCAGGAAAGGGGACTTTTTTCCCTTCCACATCGCGCAGAACACACAACAGGGAAACGGAGAACCGTTTTCCGCCGAACCGGGCCGGGGAAAAGCGCTGGCAATGTTATTAAATTCTATGCCCAACTCAAACATGGAAGAAATGTGCCCCAAAGGGGGGTATAGCTAGGGTGGCGTACACTCACATGCATTTGGCATGTGGGTAGGAGGGGGAGGAGGGAGGGAGGGGGGTGAGCGAAACGCTCGGGAAAGATATTTCGAGTGGTAAAATGTAATTATCGGACGCGGAGATGTGAGATGAGCTTTGAATCGGTTTGTTCTTTTTTCGCTTTTTTTGCTCTTCGTTCTTTTCCGCTTTTCTTTTCCTCCGGTCGTTCCTGCACATCGAAACATCGCAACGTCAACAAACGAAAAAAACCTCATCATGGACACAAACCATATACCGTCGACACAAACGGATCGGAAAGATGACGAGTTCGGTGAGAAGACCGTCAGCGTGCTGCTGGATGGCGAGGAGTCGGAGATGATCTTTATCGACCATCCGAACGTGGAAATGAGCGTAAGTATGAAATGCAGGTTGCTAAAGGTCGTTCTTATTGCACATAAAAAGGTTAACAATAAATTTAACGACAACACTGTCAAAATAACCAATAGGTAATGCTTTGAAAGTATATGATAGATGGCGCTTATATCTTTACGAACCACATGATGTGCTGATGTTGATGTGTTTCAAAAAGCAATTTAAAGCTGCTAATAAGCAATCGATATGAACCTGGCACGATTGAAACATTGGAACCCGCACTTAAATGAGCGCCGCAATCTCAGTCTCCCGTTTGAAACCAACGATCCAATGTTTGTACTGGGTGCGGTTTTCCAATACGTGACCAATGCATCGCCAACACGCCCGTTTAATCCCTCCGGGTCACGCTTGCACGTCTGCATTCCGCAGGTGGAAAACTCGCTCTCGACTTACGAACCGCACGCCTGCGTCGTCGTCTACTCGATCGTCGACCGGAACTCGTTCCGGGTGACGGAGGAAATACTCAACTATCTCTGGTCGGAGCACTACACGAAGGAGAAGGCGGTCATCATAGCGGCTAACAAATCCGACCTGGCCCGAGCACGAGTCATAACCACAGCCGGTAAGTCTGGTACTGGTAACCCGGCTTCTGTCGTTCTTCTCGTTGACCCAAAACCTCCTTTTCGGATGCGCAGAGGGAAAGCAGCTGGCAACGTCCCGGGAGGCAAAGTTCATCGAAACGTCCAGCGGAATCCAGCACAACGTCGACGAGCTGCTGGTGGGAGTGCTCAAGCAGGTACACCTCATCGCAACAGTGTTTCCTACGAGTCTTTCCGAATCACAAAAATCTCTATTCTTGTCCTCACAAACAGATACGCCTAAAGGAGCAGCGGGAAAAGCGTGCCAGCGCCACCAATCTGCGCAACTCCCGGACGCAGATGTCGCTGCACATTGCGAAGGAGATTTTACACAAAATATGTCTCACGGACATTACGAAGTCGAAGAGCTGCGAAAACTTGCACGTGCTCTAAGCACACCGGTTGCCCTGCAATTCTAGGCGCAATTCTTATCAGCACACAAGTAACAACCATTGCCACCGCCAGCAGAAGCGAAACCGAACTACAGGGGCATCATCTCATCATCGTCGTAAGTTGTGTAAAATTTAGTGCCAAACTGGTAATGGGTTGACCTCTCCGGCCTCTGATTCTGAAGCTTTTGCGTTGCCGTCTGTGAGGAGGGGTCGTCAGTAAGCGACAGTTTGCTTACAATAATCGCCTAACCGAACCGAGCTACTACTGGCTGCGAAATGAACATTTTCCCACCGAGAGCAGCACAAGAAATGCGAGAAAAGCTGGTATAGCAAGGTATAGGGCCTAGAAAGGCGGGAAAATAAGTAGAAAATAACGTTCGATGTACGATGTGTCTCAAAATAGCATAAAAAACAGGAATTTTTGTGTCAGAGCAGGCAGTCAGCTGTCAAACGAAGACGAACAACAAAAACCATGATCCATGATGCACTAAAGAACTTGACCTAAGTACGTGTTCTCTGGCGTTCGCTGCAAAGACTGGCTAATATACCTATTTATACACACGTTATACGTTCTCTCGCACACACACACACACATACACTGATCAAAGATGCACATGCACCGATACAGAACTACTAGAACTGCTAAACGGATGACAGAACGGGATTGGTTTGGACGTTCCAATAAGAATCCGAATGAAACAATTTGTTGTGCGTATTGCATACCTTAAGGTATGAATATTCAATAGAAAAAAAGCACCACAAGCTATGCGCAGAATAAATTAACTGCGCAACTCCCGGACGCAGATGTCGCTGCACATTGCGAAGGAGATTTTACACAAAATATGTCTCACGGACATTACGAAGTCGAAGAGCTGCGAAAACTTGCACGTGCTCTAAGCACACCGGTTGCCCTGCAATTCTAGGCGCAATTCTTATCAGCACACAAGTAACAACCATTGCCACCGCCAGCAGAAGCGAAACCGAACTACAGGGGCATCATCTCATCATCGTCGTAAGTTGTGTAAAATTTAGTGCCAAACTGGTAATGGGTTGACCTCTCCGGCCTCTGATTCTGAAGCTTTTGCGTTGCCGTCTGTGAGGAGGGGTCGTCAGTAAGCGACAGTTTGCTTACAATAATCGCCTAACCGAACCGAGCTACTACTGGCTGCGAAATGAACATTTTCCCACCGAGAGCAGCACAAGAAATGCGAGAAAAGCTGGTATAGCAAGGTATAGGGCCTAGAAAGGCGGGAAAATAAGTAGAAAATAACGTTCGATGTACGATGTGTCTCAAAATAGCATAAAAAACAGGAATTTTTGTGTCAGAGCAGGCAGTCAGCTGTCAAACGAAGACGAACAACAAAAACCATGATCCATGATGCACTAAAGAACTTGACCTAAGTACGTGTTCTCTGGCGTTCGCTGCAAAGACTGGCTAATATACCTATTTATACACACGTTATACGTTCTCTCGCACACACACACACACATACACTGATCAAAGATGCACATGCACCGATACAGAACTACTAGAACTGCTAAACGGATGACAGAACGGGATTGGTTAACGTTCCAATAAGAATCCGAATGAAACAATTTGTTGTGCGTATTGCATACCTTAAGGCGAATATTCAATAGAAAAAAAGCACCACAAGCTATGCGCAGAATAAATTATCTTCTTTTCAGGTTCGTCAGGTTCGGCTACTTATCTACCGACTGAGTTGATCGAGGAACGGTCTCTTCTAGAAAGATGGACGTGCGCACAAAAAGGGCTGCTCGACTGCTGTTAATAGGGGGCGCATGATATCTATACAAATACTGATCACAAACATATTACAAATATATACAGACATATATACAAAGATATAGCTATATACAAAGAATATACACATGTTAGAGCATATTTACTTATGTACGTGGGTACGTGTGATCCACGATGGCGCGAAGTGTGCGCGTGTGCATGTGTGAGGAGTGTAGATGTATTGAATGAATTCGCTCCTTTTCCGACGCTTTTGGTGGTATTCGAAACTTAAAGATCATTTAGATCACATTTAGAAGAAGCTAACGGAGGACTGCACTTTGAACAAGCGGTACTTGTCTTCTACACACTTACACGCACGCACACGTGAAAGTGTAATCGATCCCATTCCCGGGCCACACAGCATTCCAAAGCTCGTTCCAAAACCTAACCACCCCACGCTACGCGTAAAGCGCGCGAAGGTGGAAAAACTTGCTCCCCAAACAAGCTACCGGGATTAGTTTTCCTGCTCTCCCATGCCCTGGTCTATATTTATATGCGACGACGTCCCCTACAAAAATGTGTCCCCTTTAGGGCAACCTTTTTCTCCGACTCTAGAGGGAAGCTCGTAAAAAACCAACTGCATTCTAGTGGTGAAGATCGAAGCGGCGTGAGCGAGCCTCGAGAAATGGAGCAGCGTCGTAAAGTCGAGTGCGCTTACTGCCAGTTAAATTGATGCGGAAGCGTAGAGGAAGAGGAATAGGAAGCGATAAGTTGCATGCCCGGCAACCCGATTGCAATGATATGCAGCTCGTAGCAGAAGATACGGAGTTTTCATCGTCAACACGTGCGTTGAGATTTCTCAACCTCCTCAAGTGGTTGACAAGCAGAAGCGCGTTCTATTGGGAGCTATCGTAAAAATGAAACACAAACTCATTCAAGTAATACTCAAGCTTCAAGTATGTTACACACGAACACAAACGTGCTATGAGAAGATGGTACGAAATATTCACTGATTGTTACTGTATCTACTGTGACTGTTTAGAGACCATTTCCCTTCCACGGCTCATGATTCCTTCTTGACGTGTATCAATATTCCAATCACACGAGGACGTCCGGTAAATGGTGAGAGCTTTAAATGTACGCGACTTATACGATCACCCTCAGTACTATTCCTTCTGAGCTTTCATCACCATCAAAGATGATATGAAATCCCCCGTTACTCAACCCAATGTCATCTCGTTGTTGGAAAGGCTTGAGGAGTTTGGCGTTGAAAATCAAGCAAGATCTATAGGAGTAAGATCAATATAAGAAGAACTATACTAATGTTTATCAAATTGAAGAAAAAACAAATCAAACGGGGGATCAATGAAGAACAATATCACACAAACTTAAAACGAAAAGAAACACGGGCATACAACGCTGATGCGAAGCGCTTACGTGGAGCGATATTTTTTCGATTACCGAAGAAAACGAGTCGAAACGTGGACGAAAACTAAACCTAAACTGCACTGCGGCCTAACGGCAACCGGATCCTGGAATCGAATGGATGTCGGTTGAAATCAAATTAAACAAAATGTAAATCCATCATAGGCGACCGCGACCGGTCGGGAGTTGACGTTTGCTATAGTGGATACTAACTGGGTAAATAAGTAAATAAGCTACTCACGTGAATGCCACTGACGAGCTGCAAGTAAAAGAAGGCAAAAAGAAGAATGAGAGAGAGCATTAGTGGAACGAATTGTGTAACTAGTCCGCAATAGTGCGGAGCGCATCACCAGTTTCCCGAAGACCTAAACTGTAAGCTAAAATAAGGTTAAAACTTCCTGAAGCATCGGTTTTCGGTCGGTTGTTTGTAACAACAACTAAACTTAACTTAACACACACATGCACTGCTGCAAAGATCTGTCAATTATGTCCTCTGTACGGAGACGCTCTTTTAAATCTCAAGCCTCACGGCTTCTCCTCCCGGGGAGATCCCGAACTAACTTCTCGTAGGAACTCTCTGTATGCGGAGCCAACTCCGATGCGAACCGGTCAAGGTCAAGGCTCTTTAAGCGTGAAAGTAGCGGTGTCTGTGTGATTGTGTTTGTGTGGTTAGTTGTTATGTAGAAGATATGACAGAAACAAACTCTCTAGCGAGTATAAAGGAGCAGACTACTCTCCCTATCCTATTTCCAAAAAAGTCGTGACGGAAAGGTGACGTCACCTAAAGTTATTCCAAAACTATGCACTGCTAAGCAGCTAGATGAACGATGTGTTTTTCTTAAGTTAAACGGTTATCCACACCGATCTTCTTTGGTAGCGTTTGATACCACGGATCTATTATTGCGTATACACACATACGTGGCACAGCAACGAGATACAGCAAAAATGGCACAACAATTGTAACGAAAGGTGTGGAAATATTCGCTAGCTGTACCGTTTTTTGTACTCCATTCTGTTGCGATACGATGTGATTGGAAAAACGAAACGCGATCAGCGATTTCAACATGTCTTGGAGTGGAACATTAACTGAAAGGATAACTATGAATCATAAAAATAAAAGAAAAAAAAACCGTAACGCTTCGCGTGCAGATATTTTCCAAGCTGATACTGATGTAAACTTCTGAACTGGAATCGATATACATACACATACACAGTATATATATATATATATATATATATTTAAAAGAATGTTTAATAAATATTAAGGACTAAACTTTACAATAAGTTTATATTTTATAGATTCGAAATTTATTTTCCAATTAATATCGGATTTATAACGTACTATAAAGTGTGGATTGCATACTTTTAGGCGCAAACTAGATCGATCTGCCAGAAATTATGCAATCTGCTAGATAAAAAGTTTTATTATCGCATTATTAACGGATTATTTGTTTGGTTTTAATTAAGCTATCCCCGGGCTAGGTCCATTCTCATTTTATTTCCTCCTGAAGAAGTAGCAGAGCTAGTAATCACAATAGTTTAACGACAGAACGTGAATGTTTAATCGCTTTTGATACGTAATTTGTCATACTGTTGCCCGATTTTTATATAACTGAGAATCTTCCTTTTGATCTGAACGATCCCCTATCAAAGAGACATTTATAGATGCTAAAATGAAAATCGATTGGCGCATTCCGACAGGCAAAACATTCAAAACGCAGGCGACATGATCAAAACGCTCCATCGTAAACGTAAATGCACGCCATGTTGGTTTAATTGCTGCTACAGAAATAAAACTGTTGATGAATGACGTTGGTGCCTTCTCCTATCAATCTCTCCATCGCACGACGATTCAGTCGCGCTCGCGCGGAGAGGTGGAGAAAAGGTTTATCAAAACAAATTACAACCCATTTTTCAAGCGCTCAAAAACATGACCTAACCTCGGCCCGTTAGCTACAGACGCGTTTGAACCGGTGGCAGCGTCTTTAACGGTTGAGATTGAAGAAACCTCTGTAGAGTTCAGCAAACACGGGCCCCTCCATTGACTGAGTGACTGACTGACTGACTTTTCGGTTGTTGTTGTGGTTACAAATGCCGCCCTCGTCGTGCCCCACAACCCAACCTGGGACGGGTAAAAGTCAAAACCAAACTCATCAATAATGCACCACCACCACCACATTGCTCCATCGTGGTTGTGGCTGTGGGGGTCTTCGACTTTTCCAAAAAACCGGTAACCTACATTTTAATTTCTGTTTGAGCGAACCGAACGCGTTGCGGCTGTGGCTTTTCCTATGTAATTATCCCTGCGGAAGCGAGCCGGCCTCCCTTTCGTACGCCGGTGGGAGAGATACGCGCAGCAACGTAACGCAATAATGATGATAGCAATAATAAAGAATAATGACAGCAACACGGTGCTCCACCGACGATGGGTGAGCAGCCACCCTCTGTCTCCCTGCTATTGGGTGGAGGCCCTGGAGACCGCTTAGAGAAGGGTGGTGCTATTAATTCCGGCCGGTTTTGAGTTTCCTTTTGCACCCAAATCATGCTGATAGCACAGAAGGCTGCCGAGAGGTGCCATATTCCCTACCGAGTTTACACCGCAGCGTAACGAGACACTCTCACCGTGCGGCCGATTTTGTGGATGGATTGGATGGATGGAGGCATGGATAGATGGAGATTGCTGCTACCGATTGTGTCGCTTTTCGGCGGAATATCGCAGCAGCGCAGGAGAAGCACCAGGCCGGATTTTTGGATTATTAATTACGACACCATGCAGTGCAGCACGGAGATGGTAGTATCGAGAAAAGGCGTTGATTCATGGGGCTGTTACATCATTCGAGTTGAGTCAAAGTGCCCGTTTCCATGTGTACGGCGCGCTGACTAATGTTCGATGATCCGCAACTCCATCAGAGTAGGCCATCGAACAGAGGTGACCGAATAGTGCGGAAACCCAACTTATTTGTTCTGATACCATTCCAATAAGGCTCCGATAAGGTTCCGACAAGGTTCTGAGGTTCCGTATAATGCCTACTTGATCCGACCAGATCAGATTTCACACGTAGAAAACATTATCAGCGTTGATTGGCCATTTCATTTTAGGCCCGTCTCGCTCGCCCTTGTTAATCCCCGTCTCGGGCTACTTGTTAATTTTACATTTTCATTTGCAAATTGCTGTGAATTTCTCCACAGCAAGTTCTGGCTTTAACGGATGTTTCACGACACCATCATCGATTAGCGCCAGCAGCAGCAGCAGCCGGCTCGTGGAGCTGAGTCTCTCGCGTATCAAACGGTATCTACAACGGATTTCGGGGCGACCATTACGGCCGACCAGCGTTAACTTCTTAACGCATTCCTTAACGCAGCACACGCACGCGCACGAGGGTGTGCTAAGAACACGGCAAATCCGCTGCCACCCGCTGGAAATTGGAAAGATTTATGCGATTTTGCGATCGATTGCGACGTGCGGCACTTGTCGCGGTCGATAACCGAATAGAATTGGCACACAGACACAAACGGAGACGGGGTAGATGTACCTCTGAACCAACGGTATTTTATTCATTCGTTTAGCGTTCGCGAACGGGAACCGAATTGTTAAGTCGATTCTGTTTGCGCTGTTACTCACCCGTCCATCCGCATCCGCGTCATCTTTCGGTCGCCACGGACGCATCGGATCGGTTGTGCACGCATGGCCGCGGTAAGGAGATCTGGTTAGTACGCTTAACGCGTCTAAGGAGGAGAGAGGGCAATCCCGCATGACCCACATCGGAGGGAATGGAATGGACCGGCGGCTGCTGGCGGTGCGCGTTCCACCACGTGATCGGTGATCGGCTGGCTGTCCAGATCGATTGCAGAGCAACGAAATTGGAGCTAACCCTTCAGGTGTCCGTACCCAAAAAAAAAACGCTTAGAGCTGCTTGGAGCTTGCAAGTAGCTTGGAAAATACATCTTTAAAATGTAAACACAAACGTTTTTTTAATTAACAATTCAGTTTGACGTCATGGTGAACTTTACATACGGTTGTGAGTTGACTGAAAGCTCTTGGATTGAAACTTCAACCCGAGTTATTTCTCTCATTCTTTACATAACTCAATGTAAACGATATACAGTCACATCGCTTCCCAGAGATCATTCCAAAATTTTGACTCTTCTTCGTTAATACAGTGTTGGGCCCAAGCCAGCCTTTAAGGAAGTGTGGGTCAGGAATGACCCTGTCACATTATTTAAAAAGAGTGCAAGAACTATGTCATTGCCGTTTCGATAACATGAAACTATTAACGAGAGCTCACACGCCTGTACACTAAAGGGTTTAAAAACAAAGCAACCATTGCTTCCCCTTCAACTGCTACAACAAGTGCTCAGAGGAGAAGGAGGAAATCTGTGTGGAAAATCTCCATCAATACAACAAAGCACACACACACACACACACACACACAATCATCACCTTCTTCGGACGAGGGACAGCAGTTCCGTGTGACGAACAAGGGTCCGTCTGTCCACGCCAACAAACACATCCGTGTTCGGTTGATTGGACGCATTTGACACAGTGGAGCAGTTTCGCGTTTCCCTCCGAGCCATATCTGTATCGTCGAGTGGAACCGACCGTGTTTGCACGGAGCAGCAGCAGCAGCCAAACGTTACACTTGCGATCGTTTGATTTAAACGGTTTCAATCAGTAGGCATGCGAACGTGTACTCGTCGTCGTCTTGTTGATTCTTAACTTTGGAAGCTTTCGTCGTGCGCGAAGAAGTTGCGGACGTGCGCGAGCAATCAATCATCATCGGCGTGCTGAGCGCACGTCAGCTACGTGAAATGGGTCATATTTTTCCAACCTCAACCAGATAGGGAATCGAACAGACACACACGCACACCCTGTGGCCTACTTAAATCCACCACAAATCAAAACAAACTCGCGCCTGCTCACAAATATCACCCCAATTTGAGGTTCGAATTGACACCCGCTCGCTAAAATCTCAAAAATGTATCCAACCGCGGCAAGGCAAGCCGACGGGCGAAACTTTCACAATGGCCGGATCGGTCCCCGCACGCGCGCACCCCGAAATAAGTGGCGTAGTCAGAGATGCGATTCGCATCGATCGCCGCAAGACGCCACGGCGATAAGATGCGACGATTGGACGCTCGTTTAGCCGACCGTGGAAAACTGCCGCGCGAGAGGCGAAAATGGTGCAATATTTGTTTCGAAACTGAAGCAAACTGAAGCATCTTGCCGAGAGAAGGCAGATTTATTGGTGATGATTTTCCTTCGATTTCTCAGGAGTCCGTCGATTTGGACGCTTTCTTTTCCAACTTGACTTGGATGGGGGTTCACTTTCGTTTAAGGATGAGAGTTTTTCTGTTTTTTTCTTCTCTCACTCCCAGTACGATTTAACCCGGTTCTGTGTAACCCAAACGAACCACACTCGAGCATCGTCAGCGATGAGTGATAAATTGGAGCTAACCCTTCAGGTGTCCGTACCCAAAAAAAAAACGCTTAGAGCTGCTTGGAGCTTGCAAGTAGCTTGGAAAATACATCTTTAAAATGTAAACACAAACGTTTTTTTAATTAACAATTCAGTTTGACGTCATGGTGAACTTTACATACGGTTGTGAGTTGACTGAAAGCTCTTGGATTGAAACTTCAACCCGAGTTATTTCTCTCATTCTTTACATAACTCAATGTAAACGATATACAGTCACATCGCTTCCCAGAGATCATTCCAAAATTTTGACTCTTCTTCGTTAATACAGTGTTGGGCCCAAGCCAGCCTTTAAGGAAGTGTGGGTCAGGAATGACCCTGTCACATTATTTAAAAAGAGTGCAAGAACTATGTCATTGCCGTTTCGATAACATGAAACTATTAACGAGAGCTCACACGCCTGTACACTAAAGGGTTTAAAAACAAAGCAACCATTGCTTCCCCTTCAACTGCTACAACAAGTGCTCAGAGGAGAAGGAGGAAATCTGTGTGGAAAATCTCCATCAATACAACAAAGCACACACACACACACACACACACACAATCATCACCTTCTTCGGACGAGGGACAGCAGTTCCGTGTGACGAACAAGGGTCCGTCTGTCCACGCCAACAAACACATCCGTGTTCGGTTGATTGGACGCATTTGACACAGTGGAGCAGTTTCGCGTTTCCCTCCGAGCCATATCTGTATCGTCGAGTGGAACCGACCGTGTTTGCACGGAGCAGCAGCAGCAGCCAAACGTTACACTTGCGATCGTTTGATTTAAACGGTTTCAATCAGTAGGCATGCGAACGTGTACTCGTCGTCGTCTTGTTGATTCTTAACTTTGGAAGCTTTCGTCGTGCGCGAAGAAGTTGCGGACGTGCGCGAGCAATCAATCATCATCGGCGTGCTGAGCGCACGTCAGCTACGTGAAATGGGTCATATTTTTCCAACCTCAACCAGATAGGGAATCGAACAGACACACACGCACACCCTGTGGCCTACTTAAATCCACCACAAATCAAAACAAACTCGCGCCTGCTCACAAATATCACCCCAATTTGAGGTTCGAATTGACACCCGCTCGCTAAAATCTCAAAAATGTATCCAACCGCGGCAAGGCAAGCCGACGGGCGAAACTTTCACAATGGCCGGATCGGTCCCCGCACGCGCGCACCCCGAAATAAGTGGCGTAGTCAGAGATGCGATTCGCATCGATCGCCGCAAGACGCCACGGCGATAAGATGCGACGATTGGACGCTCGTTTAGCCGACCGTGGAAAACTGCCGCGCGAGAGGCGAAAATGGTGCAATATTTGTTTCGAAACTGAAGCAAACTGAAGCATCTTGCCGAGAGAAGGCAGATTTATTGGTGATGATTTTCCTTCGATTTCTCAGGAGTCCGTCGATTTGGACGCTTTCTTTTCCAACTTGACTTGGATGGGGGTTCACTTTCGTTTAAGGATGAGAGTTTTTCTGTAAGTGCTCAGAGGAGAAGGAGGAAATCTGTGTGGAAAATCTCCATCAATACAACAAAGCACACACACACACACACACACACACAATCATCACCTTCTTCGGACGAGGGACAGCAGTTCCGTGTGACGAACAAGGGTCCGTCTACACACACACACACACATGAATCGACGGATATAAATCGCCTGCATACATACCTGGCGGAGAAGAAACGACGGAAACGTCTTGCACTGCTGGAGACGCGCGCGCTCGCGAAAGTGGTTTAATTTTTGCTCGACGCGCCAAATTGCCCGACGCCTGCTTCGTTTATCCAGTTTTCTCCCCCCTTTTCGCAAAATGAGAGATGAGAGCGCGATGAATTCGACGCCACCGAAATTTTATAACCAAAGTAATGAGGCGTACGCCGCAGCAGGGCTGCCCTTCATTGTGCGACTTTCAGCCCATTAGGCGTTGGGCAAACAAACGATGAAGCGGTTCAATTACATTAAGCCAAATCGGCAGCAACATTAGTCTAATGCCCTCCATAATGCGCCTCCATCCACCCGACGGCTCCTAAGGCATAACCGGGTGGATCAGCCGATCGATGGTCGATCTTCGTGCGGTTTATTGTGTCATTCGGTGCTGAGAGAGCATGCTCGCTTCTCTTTGGGGCACTTGTATCGTCACAGCACTCGATTTAAATGCCATTGGAATGTAGCGCCGACAGACGAACAATGACGCAACGACGCGCACTGGAATGTGGCTGCTTCCGTTCTTTTGTTGGCGAAGCGAAAGAGTGGAAAACTGTTATCATCACGCCTTCTGGATGGAATCCCAGGCTGGCGCATACCTGTGGCGTTCGGATGAATTGAGCTCGTAGTCCGTCCATCGATCCGAGTTCTCCAAATCGAAAACACTCATTTTCCTCCACAGCTGGAGCTGAAAATGATCTGCTACAAATGTACGACCGCGGCGGCTCAAGCGGAACTTAAGCCGTCAGGTACGAATTAGGGCAGCCCTACACAACTCCCTTCGACCTCCCACCCATTCAGCCTTCTCCCGCAGTGGGAGGTTACCGGGGATGTTTCTTGCCGATGATTGTGAATTAGAAGCCGTTTCTTTTTCTCTCGCAGCCAGTGCAGTGCCAGTGCTATCGGTCGATAATCAATTCGCGGTTACCTAATTATAGGTAATGCTAGTGAAATTGGGCTTGATTGGACAAAAGTGAGCAAAACGGAAAGAAACTTAACGGGGCCTCTTGGGTTGGTTATCGACGATGTTACGTTACGATTGATCATCTGCGATGCGTTTTTATGCGCTACAGACTAGCTGCGTGGGGCGTTAGAGCTATTGATTATAGTCGCATTAGAAGTGAAAACGATCCGAAATGAATTAGAGCAATTTCATTCGATTGAACAGCAGTTGTGTCATTTAACTTATTTGAAATTTCTCGCTGAAGTTATTTTTATGCTGTCAGAACACATGAAGAAGCTAGAGATGAGAGAAGCTTTTCATTTGTTTGGTTTTTCCACCACATAATTACAAAAACGGGACGAAAACAAAACGAAAACGGAAAACACTTTGAACCTGTTTATCTATTTGTTTATCCATCTTCCTTCCTAATGGGTTTCCCTCGAGGTGTGCTTGAATGAGTGAGGTGTATAGGTGTGTAGGCGTGCGTGTGCGTAAACATGATAATTCAGCAGTGGATTGGATTGTTTCGAGAAAAAAAAACTAACGCCTCAACGCCCTTTCTCGTAGCGGATTTTGTTGGCCAAACATCATCTTCCATTATAAAAGAAAAACATCGCTGGCTTTCAACTGAAGTACAAAATAGCGAAAAAAAAAGCACACAATTATCTAACAGCCGTCCTCCTACCGAATGCTCGCGGCATCTGGTGAAGCGGCCGCCGCATAGAATCGCGTATCCTAAAGGATGGAATGTTTTGTTTAGACCGGCCGCAAGCGAAAGAAACGCGGGGCCATTCCGGGGCCACCGGACCTACCGACTCTTTCACCGTTTCATCAGCCCCCTGTTCCCGTTATCCTCGCAACTGCATCGCGATGAAGTCATTCGGACGGATAGATGTTTCCCATCTATCGCGAGGTTTGCCCCCCTTCGTGAGTCATCGACAGAAGAGTTTTGATTCAAGGGTGGAGGAGCGTTGCGCGAGCGAGAAAGTTCCTTCTAATGAGGCAACACATCGGAAGCGAACTGCACGACCAGCAGATCAGTCTTTCGTCTTGATTCTGGTTAGCTTTGAGGGAGGTATTTGAAACTCATTAGGAAACCGATGTGTTATATCTCCTAAAGAAATTCATGTTCATAATAAACTACAGTAACATTGAGAAACAACCTGTAAAATCGGATTTTTATAATGAAAATGAATGTAAAACACTTATATTGCAGAAAAACCACATGAAGGCTCACGTCCCCACATACTTTGCCTGTGTACTACCTTTGTAATGTTGTTTCGAATGGGTTTTCAACCATTTTTATTTGCCTTACCTGAACACCCGTCTTCCCGTTGAATTTATAGACCATTAAATTGCCAACAAATGTTCCAAAAAACGTCGAAACCCCCTAAGTTCTAATCATCTCTCCCGGAGGTCCGTTACATCCACTTGGCACGCAATAACACACCCTCCAATCATACCATCACGAACGTGCAACGGGCAGCGCAAAAACACCGTGGTTCGGCAGCTCAATCTTCTACACTTTCTCCCTTCGATCGAATCGTCCGACCGACGATAAACAAGCGGCTGAAGAATTCTGAGCCACGCACCCTAGTTGCCTCCTCATTACAGCATGAGACCGAGGCGCTTCGAAAAATCCCTCCCCCCCCCCCCCCCCCCCCAGAGAGAGAGAGAGAGAGAGAGAGCGAGAGCGAGAGAGAATGCGATTGCAGTGAAATCGAAGGTGAAGGGGCCATCATCGGGTGTGAGTAAAGAAAAAGTGACCCCAAAGTTTTCACCGGCACGCCGCGTACACAGTTCGGCGTTATCGGGAAAATAGAAACCTGCCGGGTGGCGTGTGTGTGTGTAGAAAAGTTTTATATCCTCTTTAAAGTGTGCCGAAAGTTATATGTATATTCCTTCCCATTTTCAGATAGAATTTAGCAATTTAACATCCGGTGGTGTCTAAACAAAACGACATCGATCCAGTGGGGAAAGTGAATGGTTGAAATGACGCCGTTGTGTGTGTGTGTGTCGGAATGTAAAAAATAGGTGCTTATTAGTGAAAAGTGAACGTGCCTTATTCGAGTGACCAATAGTTCGCGACAGAATATTCAAAGTCATTCCTCCTTCCTTACGAAAGGAGAAAACAAAAATCATCGCGAGGGTTCGTCGCTTGGTTCGTTGTGTTGTGAAGTCTTTCGTTTTTGGTGTGCGCGAAGCTCGGCGAAGGGTTGGGGTTGCGGGTGAGTGAAAAGAATCTGGAAGTAAAAGTGAAACGCGCACCAAACGCAAGCGAAGGTTCTCTTTCTTCGTGTGTCTGCATATAACACACACACACACGCAACAAACGGCGTGGAATTCCAGCCAGCGATCGATCGATCTCGGCGTGTGCTTGGCGTGTGCTCGCCATCCCGTTCACTCACATCCACACACACACACAGATAGACGCCGAGCGTCCAAGCGATCCGGGAAGCATCCGACGCAGCAGCATCCGATCCGTCCGACGTGTCGCCGACGGCCAAGCGAAGATCATTTATTATTGAAAAAGAACAGGTACGTTCGTTCGTGGCAGAGGAGAAATGCTTTCGTTTTATAGGTCAGTAAACGAACCGCCTCCAGCCATCCAACCCACCAGTCAACGATAAGGCGAGATGGTGAGGACGATGCCTGGCAGCCACATCGCATTTCTTGCGCCTTTCTTCTTCGTTTGTACCTAGCCGCCATGTTGTACGGGCGTTGCGCGGGAGGGAAGCTCGAGCCAAGCCGAGCAAAGGATTACGGGGCCCGCGTGTGATTTGGAATGTGAAAACGAGCTTGTTTTTATCGCGCACTCTGTGGCTCACTCTGCGCGGGATTAAAGTACCAGTTCCTGCGCCCGAAAACACGCACACTCAGACGCGCAAGAAGCTTTTCTTTCCACCATTTACGACGAGTGGACAGCGCGCGCAAAAGGTGTGGATAGAGCTCGCCCGATTATACACAATACAAATATAAAAACCTCATTAATTTCGACCCCGTCCCGTGGGTCGAGGCGACATTGTGCCTACTGACATTGAATGCCCACGGGCGAAAGGGGTCCGAAAAGGTGGTGGAGATATTTTTTACGTTTCTTTCCGCCCCATTCAAGCTCCGCTCTCTTTTGGGTGGCTCCGAATTTCGGCATTCGGATCGGAGTTTGGGAGAGCAGCTGAGGAAGAGGATTCCAAACACTGACACCATCCTGAACCCGTCATAACAACATGCGATCATCTCGTATTACCACGATGAGGAGACGTTTTCTCATTAGTTTGAATGTGTGCTTAATGATAGAATACCTGCAGCAGCAATTCGAGTCTGAAATTAAGTCTACAAATAGTAGCAGTGGATCTAGTGAGGCCTGTATATTTCCGATGGGACAAATGCTGCCTTAACATCTATCGAATAATAATATCAGATCAAATGAATGAGGATCCCAACAGGATGTGGTTACTTCGATGAATTTGTGAAATACACTCATTCAGAGATAATAGCTCTTTTTATGCAAGATCTTATTAACGGTGGAAGATCGGTCAACGTCAACTATTTTCGATTTATGCCACATTATTTGAAGTACATAATAAACCACCACGTACGCTTATTCAAGGCCGCTTGGGTGATGACTATTTTCAATGTTCCAGTAAGCCTTTACACCATTTTGTAGGCAAAAATTGCATTCTGCCTCATACTACTACTATGCCGTACTACGATCAACGAATCGTGGTGCAACCCAACTCATCAAGCGCATAATTTCCCTGTCGGCGTCTCAATCGTCACGTTCAGCTCGACACATCGTCGTCCGACGCTTTTCTTCCCAATTGTTGGCAAATCCGTCAATTCGCCAACAGCCACCTCTCAACGGCCGGCAGCCTTTATGGCCCTTATGCGTTCTCTCGTTCGCGTATTTGCTTGGCCGTTTCGCCGGTTTGACTGTTTTGCGTTTGCTTTCCGTTTCCATTTTCGCGTCTATTAATGCTCCCAGTGTTTCAGTTTCGTATTATAATTTCATTATCCGCCGGTTTTGCTGCATTGTTTCGCTCCCGCAGGCACAGTTTCTTCGTTTGCCCAATTTGGCAACTACACCGGTTTTGCACAGAGGCCTTTCTCTCTTCCTTCGTTTTTTTTCGAGGTGTTTGTTCCAAACGCTTTTGCGACGAATTTAATTCGTTCCTGCTGCTGTCTGCGTAAATTTCTGCTCACTGTTGACTGTCGCCCATTGTTTTACACATCGTCAATCTCTATTGGAAATGGAGACCCCGTACACGGAAATATAAAAGCGCCAACGCCAGTAGGCATACGTGTAGTGTCTGTAGTTCTCCCGCAAACACACGCGCGTACAGCCTTTCCCCCCACGGGACAGGTTTCCGGTAGTATTGAACGCGCGATCTTTCTCTCCGTTTACACTGGAGTCCGCCGATCTTTCCGCGCGAGATGCGATCGACCCGTCACTCGTGGCGCGGCTGGAGACGGTGTGTAGAATGTGACGGACGTGCCGAAGAAACTTTCTACTG
>LULB01065289.1:0-17426 GCA_002091845.1 Anopheles cracens | reverse complement strand
TTTTAGTTTCAGTTGGGAAAAGAGCGGTACCGGAATGCTATTGCATTCGAGAAGGTGATTGTTTTCGCGTGTGATAAGGCTATAGCTAGGTTTATGCTAACCTGTTTGAATATTATTCCTCTGTAATTGCGCTTTATTATATGTGAAATGCAGCTACGATTCAGTTGATAAAGATTCCTGTAGCAGAAACTAATGGTACCTACATTTTGTTTACTACAATTTACTACACGGCCCCGGCCAATGATGAAAACGGAACCCAAGCAGCGCTTCTATTGCACTACATTACCACTTGTGTCAACAGCAGCGAGACAGACAGTAAGGGAGATAAAACAGAGGAACTGGGTCTAGCGCGAGATGAGCTTACTTTACGTCTCATAAAACTTCCTCTGCTTTTCCATGCTGACGAGCGAAACGAAGAGCTTCGACAGGAATGGCAGCGCACACGTCGGAGTGGTTGTCTTGTAAAAAATATCTTGTGTGATTGTCAACCATGCAGATCCAGCACAAGCTCGCACACGGAATGTCGATTAGGTGTTAAGGAATTTATTCACACAGTCTGTCACCAATTGTACTACATGCACGGCACAGGGTATGTATAGAATTTAGGCAATCAAAGCAACCTAAGTAAAGGTAGGGCGGCGTGCTGATTCTCAAGGCGGAAAGCAGTGTTTCGTCGTTTGGGAGAAAAGAAAACAGCATCAGATCACTAGATCGAGAGCGAGACCGAGCGAAAGCAAAACAAAACAAAAAACATACACAAGGGGGATAAATGTGTTGTTAATAATCAATTCAAATATAGACATATTTATTTAATTGTTTGCCGTTTTCGACTACAGATGGGGGATGTCGTAACGAACCAGACTGCTGCGCTTTAATGCGCTCATTATGCTTTCAATCACACGTCGGAAACATGAAAGAACACTCGCGGCTATCGCTTTCATCGCAACGCGCACTAATTAACCGATGGCACGCAAATCGATTCTTGCGGAACAGGGGCGGGAACAGGTCGGTCTGGGACAGTTTGGCTTTGGTTTCGTCCACGGCAACATCATGGTGCTGATGCGATTGTTCTGTTTTCGGCTATCGGTGCGCCTCGGATCGATCATCGTCGGTGGATGTTGTATTGTAAAGTTAGCAAACACGCTGTTTGGATAGCATAATTTAGGTCCTTTTCTCTTTGAAACAGCTGGAAACGATCGTGACGATGATTACGCTGGCTGCTTTGGGTGGTGCCAAATTCTTCGAGCAGGAGGCACTGTACTACGAGGAGAATATGCACGAGTACAACCCGCACGACGTGTTTGTGTGGTTGATTTCGGTGTGCCAAACGAGTGCGGACACGTTCTATGCGTCGCTGATGATCGGCATGGCGCTGTATCTGCCCTGCTGCGGTGCCATGATGGCCGGTGCATATTATGTGGGTTACTTTTAGTTTGAATGTGAACTACGTGTAATAGTAATAGGAATTCTTTTTTTTACCGCCCCCAGATGAAACAATACTTGCTGGCTCCGTTCGTGGTGGTGGAGTTCCTGCGGCTCACATGTGTTACGCTAACCCACGTGATCGGAATGATGGTGATCAAGAAATCGATTAACGTCGGCTATCTTATAGCGCTCACCATTGCCGGGGGATTCGCCTTGCGTACGTAGTGGAAGCGTGTGGGGCAGTGTCAAGGAAATTGCTCATGAGATCTGATGGGATGTGCTGGGACCCTTTTCGAAGCATTGGTTCGACTCTCGTGACCGTTTTGAATCACTTCCGATTTGAGTTATCTCGAGTAGGAATGGATTAGGCATTAAAAACAGAGTCGAAAACGACTCCCGAAAAAGTCGATACTTTGCTGACTCCGAGAAGATTGGAATGTCGTCAAAAACTCTCGAATGGAGATGCATTGATTCTGGAAAAGAAAAAAAAACTTTTCGGTCACAAAAAGTCTAAACAGGGTCGAACCACTTCAAATCCCCTTCGAATCTAATCCGCCTCATCGTTCACATCAACAAGTCCAGACGCTTAAAGAGCTGGTAATAACTTCTCTTCTCTTCCTTACAGTACTACTCTTCTATCTCTGGGCGTGTGTGGTGGCGTTGATGCAAATACTGAAAATCGTTCGTTCGCCGGAGTACATCGCCGTCTTCGGGGATAATCCGCTGGCACCGGTAGACCCCGGACAGAGCACGCCGAACGATCACGCAGCCGGCGAGTGGAACGCGAACGGATCCAAACTGTCCCAACGGGCCCACGTCGGAAAGAACCTCGAGCGGTTGCCACCGACGGCCCTCTCGCTCGGTCAGTTCAACGGGCCGAACATGCTGATCGATGACTTTCGGCCACTGCACAGTCGATACTCGCACAGCTGGGCTATTTAGGAAGTTATTTGGGTAAGGCAAGTTGTTATCAAAACAGAAATTGCATTTCCCTGTAGCTTTCCATCTTGACCTCAAATCGTTCAGCCCGTATGCACGAAGGATGTGACGGTCTGGTGACCGCTTTGGGTCAGGGTGCGATAGTATAGCCGTAGTCACGAGAAGAAAGACAAAATGATAATGACAAAAGCCCACCGTGCATCCCACTTGAACCGAACCAAAGTCTCTTTCGCTCTCTCCGCGCAAACAAAGTCCTCGTGATGGGTGCGGAGTGTTTTAGCAGTGCGCAACAACCGGAGATGCGCAAACCGCGCTGGACACCATCGCGTAATCGCGACGGGGGTTCGTTTCCGTTCGTTGTGGGGTTTGTTTCATCGGGGCCGTTGTTTGGGCCTCGGTTCGGTGCAGCCGACCGCGATCATTCTCGGGGGGTGGTTTGTCGTGCTCACGAACACCACCACCACCACGAATACGCGGGGTGGTTTGTGATGCGTTGTCGTTGGCCCTCTGACCGCGGCTCTGTCGCGAGGTGGTTGAAGGAAGTCCACCCATACTTAGAATAGGTTTGTGTCCGATGCGACGTATGCTTTGGGTTTCGGTTGCATACAGTCAGCACCTCGTGTTTATCTCGATATGTTTTTTATTATTTATTTTAGATAAAAAAATAAAAAATTAATAATTAATAGTCCTGCAAAGATGGGCAGTACTGTAAATTGATCTCTTTTAATAATAATGAATATATAATTTCGTCCATTCACTCGAAACACGTACACAAATGAATAAACATGAAAATAATATAGTTAATTTTAGTCGATGTCTTTATATCATAAATATTACAATATTGACAGACTGCATGGTCATCAAGTAGAGAAATGGCGAAATGTGGTGTAAAGTAATGACGAATACTTCACGGAGTATATGAGTATTCAGTTTTGTTCGGCACTTGAAAAACTTAAACTTCTACTTAAAAAACGGAATGTTTCTTTTTCACGTCTGACACAAATGTCAATAATAATAAAGGAATTAGGAGATGTTGCATATTTTCTATCAGAATCTGGGTATTATGAATTTGGAGGGAACATAACTCCGTCTTATAAACTCTTTTCTCAATATGGTCCGCTTGCTTTTTGTTCCATTTAAATTTCTAATAGTGGATTATAACAGAAATCTAGGACAAAGACACTATCGCTAGCACTACGTGCAGCTGTCATGAACATGAGCCTATTGTAAATAAACCATGCAAGATGTTGCCATCTACATTAAGTAGTAGTAGCTTCAAACAGCTAGAATAAAAGCACACGCCTGTTGTTTTGACAGTTGCGGTTCATAAAGAATACGCTCGCGTCTAGCTACGCTCGTGATCCTTTGAGGTCAGACGAATGTGCGTAGTATCTCACCGTCTAAACTGGGTTAAACGTTCTACATTGCTCGGAAGAAGGGCCAGCGCAGTGGCAAACTTTGCACGGTTCGTTGCGCCGCTATCGTCGGTTGAATTTTTCTAACCAAACCGATCCACGTGTACACGGGCGCGCGCGGGCACTATTTTAGTCTGCCGTTGCTTCACGTGGACGCTCATCGGCTTGGGCGCCGTAATCCTTGATGCGTTAAAAGGTGCGTTGGTTGGCTGCCTCCGGGTTCTAGGAAATTGCAGTACGTGTGGTAAACATGCTAGGCACATCATGTAACGCTCCGCTGCTGGTTGTGTACACCCCGTGTGTCGCTTGACAGATGGCTACGCTTTGAGCGTCTGTCATTATGGGTGACAGGTAGTATTAGTATCCACAAGAAGAAACGTTCCGTTTGGGTATGTTTGACAGACTGCATGGTCATCAAGTAGAGAAATGGCGAAATGTGGTGTAAAGTAATGACGAATACTTCACGGAGTATATGAGTATTCAGTATTGTTCGGCACTTAAAAAACTTAAACTTCTACTTAAAAAACGGAATGTTTCTTTTTCACGTCTGACACAAATGTCAATAATAATAAAGGAATTAGGAGATGTTGCATATTTTCTATCAGAATCTGGGTATTATGAATTTGGAGGGAAAATAACTCCGTCTTATAAACTCTTTTCTCAATATGGTCCGCTTGCTTTTTGTTCCATTTAAATTTCTAATAGTGGATTATAACAGAAATCTAGGACATCAAACATGTTTCTGTATACACATTCTTCATTTTCTCAACTCGATACGACAAACGTAAATTGATGATCCTAACCAAGTTGTTTGTCGATGTACTACATTGTTTGAGGCCCGGAAAATGCTCTTGACACACCACATTGTTTTGATATACCCGTAATTCTAAATGACACATGTTTCTAATCAATTTTTATGTTTATCGTTCGATCTACATACGTTTTTAACGCTTTGAAATGATAACTTTGCACGGTTCGTTGCGCCGCTATCGTCGGTTGAATTTTTCTAACCAAACCGATCCACGTGTACACGGGCGCGCGCGCGCTTTATGCCGGGCTCCTTTCGAGCTTGTCGCCCGTGATGTTGCCACCGGCCCGCGCACTGGGCGGCCTTCAAAAATACCACCTTCTAGGCAACGGTTTCCACCCCTTCGCAGCCCCGTCTTGCGATGCGCTTATGAAACCAGCCACCGGTCGCGAATTTGACCGTGTGCGGTGGAAACGAGTTAGAAAACTCCAATCCCCGCCATCTCGCAGCTCCACCATCCGCAGCTCCGGGCGCTTCCTTTCGTGCCCTCGCTTTGCGGCGATCGCGGTCGAGCGGTTCTCGAGCCGCGAGCCCAATCACGCCACCCCACCCCAAAAGCCGTGCGTCAAGTGCGCAAAATTCGCGGCTGCAGGCGGCGCAAGTGCAGTACGCGTGGAGGCTGCAGGTTAGGTTGAATGAATCGAAACCGCGTTACGAAAGGCGTTCGGGCAAAGGAGCACACGGTAGAACAGCAAACCCGTTGTTAAACTTAAACTTGGTACCCGGCCCGGACCGACCCGCACCGATCGGAAGCGGAGCGGAGCTGGACCGGTCGGGCGGGTTGGTGGATATGTTTTATGCATCTGTTTTGTGCACTCCCGGCGAGGTGGGCTTGCGAAAATACACCGCACCTCGGCCAAATTGCGGATGGCTGATGTCGCAGGAACGGGTTCTGCGAGCGATCGTTACCCTTGGAGGATAGGTTTTCAAATCGTTTGCCTCTTCGGTGACAGACTGTTTCGTAATATCTCGCGTGGTGCCAGCGCGGTTCCGCTAGTCGATACGGTCGGCTCGGTTTGGAAATTGAGCTTTTTAGAAGCGGTAAAAGCAAGCATGTTTTGGAGGCTGTAAAAATTGTTGCGAAATGAAGATTAATGATGTTTTTTTTGTATTTTATAAACATATACTACACTGTACTGAGAATAAATAAATTAGAACAAATTGAACTGGGTTTGAACGTAGACAAATATTTTTTCTAATTTTGTGAAGTAAATTAAAATTAACTATTTGCCTAGATCTTCTAGATTCCAAAGTATCTCAAACTCAGTGTTTTTGTCCCGAGGTTATTATTTGGATATCAAGCAAAATAGACCCTGTCAAAAATCTGTGACAAAAACTGTCTTAGCATAATCAAAATTATTTGAAATGGATGAGATTTTCAACAATTAAGTCTTGGACGCTTTCAAGCTCAAGTCAGGGACGCTTTCAGATTTGTGCCTTCAAACATGTTTCTGTATACACATTCTTCATTTTCTCAACTCGATACGACAAACGTAAATTGATGATCCTAACCAAGTTGTTGGTCGATGTACTACATTGTTTGAGGCCCGTAAAATGCTCTTGGCACACCACATTGTTTTGATATACCTGTAATTCTAAATGACACATGTTTCTAATCAATTTTTATGTTTATCGTTCGATCTACATACGTTTTTAACGCTTTGAAATGACAACCTACTACTAATCCATCCAAATGTTAATGCGTTCAGCAACAACAAACCACCACTTTGCGATTTATGGTTTCAGATTTATTCTACGCCCGAGATAGGGCCTCTCGGGGGAGCCTTTAATTAGCAAACTCGTCGCCGCCGTAAAATGCGTAGAACGCTCAGCTAGCTAGCGAGCGACGATCTAGGTCAAATGGCAAAACCCGGTGCTAAAAGGGTGCGTGTGTAGCAAATTGATCTCTAGCATTTGCCTAGCACGACACTGGAACCCGTGCTAGAGCCCGTGCCATCGACTCACCCGGAAGCGGCGAGTGATGTTTGAAGGAGATCGTGTTAGTTTGAGATGATCCATCCGAGCCTCTCGGCCACTTGAAACAGGCGGGCAGGTTACGTGCGGTTCGATCAGTATACACTTTAGTACAAGCGGGCAGTCGTTCGAGCATCGAAGCTGCTAAGTAGCTGATAACGAGCTGCTCGAGTGCGGCCGGGGTACAGCAGGGCAACAACACTTGGTGCCCCTTTCGACTGGAGCCACCCTTAGCCACCCTGCCTGATAAAAGGCAGGGCCCTTCCGTGCCTTTGTGTGGTGCTTCGCTCCATGGTTTCGTGGCTGGCCTGACGTCAAGGCGATCGGTGTGTGCTGATTTGAATGTTGAACTCATAGCGTTCCTACTGGACGTACGAGAGTGGTTAGGACAGTCTACAGAACAGCCACATGCCTAGTAGAGTTGAAAACTGTGAGCTCATCATTCGGCCTGACTGCTGTCACTGTCAGTTCTGAAGGCTTAATTGGGCTGTTATAAAGAAAGAAAAAGCGGTATGGAAGATTTGGAATGATATTTATCATGCCACCACAGCATAGTGAGTTTTTTAATAGTATGCAATGCCGGAACACAAACATCGCTCAATGTCTTGTAGTTGAATGTACTCCACCTAACACTCACAGTCGTATCCTTGCGAGAAAACGGTCATTAGTTGCTGGAATTGAAACGCAAATCCGATTCAGGCTCCAGCGCAATGCAGATCAACGTGTTTGTAGAAGGCTGTCCAGTTTATGACCTATCAACGAGATTTATTAACAGAGCTGACAGGACAAATTTCCCACACAAAAAAAACATCCGTTATGCTGAAGGCATGTGTAATACCTGAGGTGCGTTTGCAAATTCCACACGTGATATAAATACTCTTTCGATCGTCCACAATAGCCCACCAAAAATAACACCCGGCATGCGACTCACTGAAAAGGGGAGACGTTCTTATCGTACCGCTCAAAGGTCGTACCTCATGTACGTCACAGTCTGAGGGTGTGATTTGGAAATCGAAGGTTACCCACCTCATCCAAATTCGAATCGAATTGAGCAAGCAGCATGACTGTCTGGAAACGGGGGTTAGCAAATAGCTTCAGGTGTTCGGTTTCATCCGGCCTTTTTGCTTTGGGCATCGAGTGAGGACGTGTAAAAAAGTGTTTACAGTATATTCCTAACGTAACGAGGGAAACGCTCCGTACAATCTATCTAATGAATCAATCGTGTGTCATACTGAACCTTCCACCAATGTTACCTTCCAGTAAAAGATTAAATCAGATTACGTTAATCTACTTCAATTTCAATTCCACCGATCGACGCAGCGCGATCGATAAGTTTGTTGTGCAGTTAAGGTCACAACAGGTATCGCCTGCTAGATTAGAAATCGCACCTCCTTTGCGCTACCGGCTCGCGCTGAAGTGAACCTGAGGGAAGTGCGAAGGTTCAATGTCTGGTGCGGTGTGCCGCGCGTAAATCGCCACTCGAAAAACAGCGACACACAAGCCAGCTGCTCTGTCCGAAAACCGGTTGGAGTTGTTCGGGAAAAAGTTCCTTCCATGCTACTCGCCGGGAAGCCACTCCGTGAGCCGCGAAGTAAGCGGCGCGTAGGTAGGTCAAGTTTGGGACTGGTTTGGACGTACAAAAACAAACGCCAGAATACCAACAGACCCTCGGCCGCGACACGTGCACTTTTCAGGCTTTCCATAGTTTTTTTTTGTTTTCGTTCAGCACCGTTCTGGGGGCCTACTGCGGTAAAGTGTAGCCTCCAAATGTGAGAGTGCTCCACACAATCCGGTTTCGATGTGACACTACCGCCAGGGCATACTATGATTTGGGAAGCGTGTTTGAAAACATTGCAATGACACTTTGGAGATCACTGTTGCACATGTGGAAACCGAGCAAAACGGGACGAGAAAAACGAACGTACACACTGGACGACGAGCTTCTGTGGCGTGGTGTTTGAAGAGACCGCTGGAAACAAAACACCACTGCCAAGCGCGATGGCACTTACATGTTGTTTTTCAGCACCAACTGTTTATCCATGCTGATGGGCTGCGGTAGACGAACCGTGTGCGTTCGCCTGTGTTTATTTATTTCAAACTGCGGGTTTTTCTTCAGTTCGTTGCACTCTCACCGACGTAAACTTTTCTGCGACACCCGATGATATATTTTCGTCTCGCGTCTTTCCTCCTCACTGTCACGGGAGCAAACTATTCGCTGGCCGCTGGGAATCGCTCCACCAGCAAAGTCTAGTGCACTCTGGATACGTTCGCTAGTGTTGTCGTCCTAATTTTAGCTCCATCGGGTTGGCGCACATGAACACAACGACAACACGCGCACAGTTCTTGACAAAATAAAGGAGAAACCCGCGTTTTGCGCGAATGTTGCGCACTTTCTCGACCGAACTTCGAGGGCCAAACTTTCACAGGCTCGGGTAGTACACCAAACAAACAAAAAAAAAACACTAGGCGATGTTTTCGACGGCGCCCGCTCTCACAACGATCCTCGCGGATGGGCTAAAAATGGTCGAATGAATGGCAAAAAGTCTTGGTGCGCGGTCGAACGGACACGCAACGACAAAAAGCACACACACACAATGGCCGAACTCTTCTACGGGCAACCGTGACCATACTTCGCGATCGGCGGGGGCTATCATCCAAGCGGACCTGTGAACCTCGAGATGCCGTCCCACCCCACTTCGCGACGGCTCCAACCCCCTTTTCAGTCCGGTGACGGTGTCGGTGTTCCGATAGAAAATGGGAGCGTGAGCGAGAGAGTTCGCCACGCGGTTGAGCGAGACGCTGAGTGTAAAAAATCAAATGGCAAATGGCCAAGACGGGACCGAAGCCGTCGTCGCACGATCACGAGTGCTAGGGCACTCTGTTTTCATAGAGAAGAGATGGTATGGCATGGGGGGGTTGGAAAGGTGGCCTTAGGGGTTGGGTGCGACGGAGATTCTTTTCCGATTTGAAAATACAGTACGCTACCGATTTGATTCTGCATGATGCGTAATGCTTGCGCTGGATTTTGATGTTATAGCCTACTTGAAGCAGAATTCTTTCAGTATGTGAAGAAGAAATTAATAAGTTAAGAAATTAATAAAGCGAAACTATGTGCTTGAACTATCTTCATTTCTTATCTTGTTTCCCTGATAAATAATAGTCACGTAGTTTAAGAAATAGTCATTAAACCTTTTGAACTTTTAGGGTTTTTAGTACAAATCACGTGTCTTTTCCTATGCAAGCTGTAAGTTTTAGTACACGTTTCAGCCCTTTGCGCTCGGCTGTTCCTTAAGGGGCGCCGATGCTCTAAATGTTCAAATATAAAAAAAAGAAATATTTGTAGCATAGATTGAACTAATTTCGATGATTCATTGACATTGATGACATGATTGATTGCTAAATTGATTTGGTATGAAGACCTACGTTTGTACTAAAAACGTGCTGATTGCGAAGAATTAGTACACAAGTATAATCCACGTTTAATTTGTTTATTTAACTAGTTTGACTCTAACTACCGAGGACAAAGGTTACATTGTTTTTTTTTTCTATTGATAAGTTTAAAACTTTGGAATTGGTTCACTCTGAGTTGTGCATATTATATTTGATATTGTAATATTTATGATATAAAGACATCGACTAAAATTAACTATATTATTTTCATGTTTATTCATTTGTGTACGTGTTTCCGCGATCGGCGGGGGCTATCATCCAAGCGGACCTGTGAACCTCGAGATGCCGTCCCACCCCACTTCGCGACGGCTCCAACCCGCTTTTCAGTCCGGTGACGGTCTCGGTGTTCCGATAGAAAATGGGAGCGTGAGCGAGAGAGTTCGCCACGCGGTTGAGCGAGACGCGGAGTGTAAAAAATCAAATGGCAAATGGCCAAGACGGGACCGAAGCCGTCGTCGCACGATCACGAGGGCTATGGCACTCTGTTTTCATAGAGAAGAGATGGTATGGCATGGGGGGGTTGGAAAGGTGGCCTTAGGGGTTGGGGGCGACGGAGATTCTTTTCCGATTTGAAAATACAGTACGCTACCGATTTGATTCTGCATGATGCGTAATGCTTGCGCTGGATTTTGATGTTATAGCCTACTTGAAGCAGAATTCTTTCAGTATGTGAAGAATGTTGGAGTTGTTCGGGAAAAAGTTCCTTCCATGCTACTCGCCGGGAAGCCACTCCGTGAGCCGCGAAGTAAGCGGCGCGTAAGTAGGTCAAGTTTGGGACGGGTTTGGACGTACAAAAACAAACGCCAAAATACAAACAGACCCTCGGCCGCGACACGTGCACTTTTCAGGCTTTCCATAGCTTTTTTTTGTTTTCGTCTGGAATTCAGCACCGTTCTGGGGGCCTACTGCGGTAAAACGTAACCTCCAAATATGAGAGTGCTCCACACAATCCGGTTTCGATGTGACACTACCGCCAGGGCATACTACGATTTTTGAGGCGTGTTTGAAAACATTGCAATGACACTTTGGACACATGTGGAAACCGAGCAAAACGGGACGAGAAAAACGAACGTACACACTGGACGACGAGCTTCTGTGGCGTGGTGTTTGAAGAGACCGCTGGAAACAAAACACCACTGCCAAGCGCGATGGCACTTACATGTTGTTTTTCAGCACCAACTGTTTATCCATGCTGATGGGCTGCGGTAGACGAACCGTGTGCGTTCGCCTGTGTTTATTTATTTCAAACTGCGGGTTTTTCTTCAGTTCGTTGCACTCTCACCGACGTAAACTTTTCTGCGACACCCGATGATATATTTTCTTCTCGCGTCTCTCCTCCTCACTGTCACGGGAGCAAACTATTCGCTCCACCAGCAAAGTCTAGTGCACTCTGGATACGTTCTCTCGCTAGTGTTGTCGTCCTAATTTTAGCTCCATCGGGTTGGCGCACATGAACACAACGACAACACGCGCACAGTTCTTGACAAAATAAAGGAGAAACCCGCGTTTTGCGCGAATGTTGCGCACTTTCTCGACCGAACTTCGAGGGCCAAACTTTCACAGGTTCGGGTAGCACACCAAACAAACAAAAAAAAAACACTAGGCGATCTTTTCGACGGCGCCCGCTCTCACGACGATCCTCGCGGATGGGCTAAAAATGGTCGAATGAATGGCAAAAAGTCTTGGTGCGCGGTCGAACGGACACGCAACGACATGAGCAAGCAGCATGACTGTCTGGAAACGGGGGTTAGCAAATAGCTTCAGGTGTTCGGTTTCATCCGGCCTTTTTGCTTTGGGCATCGAGTGAGGACGTGTAAAAAAGTGTTTACAGTATATTCCTAACGTAACGAGGGAAACGCTCCGTACAATCTATCTAATGAATCAATCGTGTGTCATACTGAACCTTCCACCAATGTTACCTTCCAGTAAAAGATTAAATCAGATTACGTTAATCTACTTCAATTTCAATTCCACCGATCGACGCAGCGCGATCGATAAGTTTGTTGTGCAGTTAAGGTCACAACAGGTATCGCCTGCTAGATTAGAAATCGCACCTCCTTTGCGCTACCGGCTCGCGCTGAAGTGAACCTGAGGGAAGTGCGAAGGTTCAATGTCTGGTGCGGTGTGCCGCGCGTAAATCGCCACTCGAAAAACAGCGACACACAAGCCAGCTGCTCTGTCCGAAAACCGGTTGGAGTTGTTCGGGAAAAAGTTCCTTCCATGCTACTCGCCGGGAAGCCACTCCGTGAGCCGCGAAGTAAGCGGCGCGTAGGTAGGTCAAGTTTGGGACTGGTTTGGACGTACAAAAACAAACGCCAGAATACCAACAGACCCTCGGCCGCGACACGTGCACTTTTCAGGCTTTCCATAGTTTTTTTTTGTTTTCGTTCAGCACCGTTCTGGGGGCCTACTGCGGTAAAGTGTAGCCTCCAAATGTGAGAGTGCTCCACACAATCCGGTTTCGATGTGACACTACCGCCAGGGCATACTATGATTTGGGAAGCGTGTTTGAAAACATTGCAATGACACTTTGGAGATCACTGTTGCACATGTGGAAACCGAGCAAAACGGGACGAGAAAAACGAACGTACACACTGGACGACGAGCTTCTGTGGCGTGGTGTTTGAAGAGACCGCTGGAAACAAAACACCACTGCCAAGCGCGATGGCACTTACATGTTGTTTTTCAGCACCAACTGTTTATCCATGCTGATGGGCTGCGGTAGACGAACCGTGTGCGTTCGCCTGTGTTTATTTATTTCAAACTGCGGGTTTTTCTTCAGTTCGTTGCACTCTCACCGACGTAAACTTTTCTGCGACACCCGATGATATATTTTCGTCTCGCGTCTTTCCTCCTCACTGTCACGGGAGCAAACTATTCGCTGGCCGCTGGGAATCGCTCCACCAGCAAAGTCTAGTGCACTCTGGATACGTTCGCTAGTGTTGTCGTCCTAATTTTAGCTCCATCGGGTTGGCGCACATGAACACAACGACAACACGCGCACAGTTCTTGACAAAATAAAGGAGAAACCCGCGTTTTGCGCGAATGTTGCGCACTTTCTCGACCGAACTTCGAGGGCCAAACTTTCACAGGCTCGGGTAGTACACCAAACAAACAAAAAAAAAACACTAGGCGATGTTTTCGACGGCGCCCGCTCTCACAACGATCCTCGCGGATGGGCTAAAAATGGTCGAATGAATGGCAAAAAGTCTTGGTGCGCGGTCGAACGGACACGCAACGACAAAAAGCACACACACACAATGGCCGAACTCTTCTACGGGCAACCGTGACCATACTTCGCGATCGGCGGGGGCTATCATCCAAGCGGACCTGTGAACCTCGAGATGCCGTCCCACCCCACTTCGCGACGGCTCCAACCCCCTTTTCAGTCCGGTGACGGTGTCGGTGTTCCGATAGAAAATGGGAGCGTGAGCGAGAGAGTTCGCCACGCGGTTGAGCGAGACGCTGAGTGTAAAAAATCAAATGGCAAATGGCCAAGACGGGACCGAAGCCGTCGTCGCACGATCACGAGTGCTAGGGCACTCTGTTTTCATAGAGAAGAGATGGTATGGCATGGGGGGGTTGGAAAGGTGGCCTTAGGGGTTGGGTGCGACGGAGATTCTTTTCCGATTTGAAAATACAGTACGCTACCGATTTGATTCTGCATGATGCGTAATGCTTGCGCTGGATTTTGATGTTATAGCCTACTTGAAGCAGAATTCTTTCAGTATGTGAAGAAGAAATTAATAAGTTAAGAAATTAATAAAGCGAAACTATGTGCTTGAACTATCTTCATTTCTTATCTTGTTTCCCTGATAAATAATAGTCACGTAGTTTAAGAAATAGTCATTAAACCTTTTGAACTTTTAGGGTTTTTAGTACAAATCACGTGTCTTTTCCTATGCAAGCTGTAAGTTTTAGTACACGTTTCAGCCCTTTGCGCTCGGCTGTTCCTTAAGGGGCGCCGATGCTCTAAATGTTCAAATATAAAAAAAAGAAATATTTGTAGCATAGATTGAACTAATTTCGATGATTCATTGACATTGATGACATGATTGATTGCTAAATTGATTTGGTATGAAGACCTACGTTTGTACTAAAAACGTGCTGATTGCGAAGAATTAGTACACAAGTATAATCCACGTTTAATTTGTTTATTTAACTAGTTTGACTCTAACTACCGAGGACAAAGGTTACATTGTTTTTTTTTTCTATTGATAAGTTTAAAACTTTGGAATTGGTTCACTCTGAGTTGTGCATATTATATTTGATATTGTAATATTTATGATATAAAGACATCGACTAAAATTAACTATATTATTTTCATGTTTATTCATTTGTGTACGTGTTTCTGAATCCCCCGGCAATGGTGAGCGCTATAAGATAGCCGACGTTAATCGATTTCTTGATCACCATCATTCCGATCACGTGGGTCAGCGTAACACATGTGAGCCGCAGGAACTCCACCACCACGAACGGAGCCAGCAGGTATTGTTTCATCTGGGGGCGGTAGAAAAAAAAAAGAATTCGTATTACTATTACACGTAGTTCACATTCAAACTAAAAGTAACCCACATAATATGCACCGGCCATCATGGCACCGCAGCAGGGCAGATACAGCGCCATGCCGATCATCAGCGACGCATAGAACGTGTCCGCACTCGTTTGGCACACCGAAATCAACCACACAAACACGTCGTGCGGGTTGTACTCGTGCATATTCTCCTCGTAGTACAGTGCCTCCTGCTCGAAGAATTTGGCACCACCCAAAGCAGCCAGCGTAATCATCGTCACGATCGTTTCCAGCTGTTTCAAAGAGAAAAGGACCTAAATTATGCTATCCAAACAGCGTGTTTGCTAACTTTACAATACAACATCCACCGACGATGATCGATCCGAGGCGCACCGATAGCCGAAAACAGAACAATCGCATCAGCACCATGATGTTGGCGTGGACGAAACCAAAGCCAAACTGTCCCAGACCGACCTGTTCCCGCCCCTGTTCCGCAAGAATCGAATTGCGTGCCATCGGTTAATTAGTGCGCGTTGCGATGAAAGCGATAGCCGCGAGTGTTCTTTCATGTTTCCGACGTGTGATTGAAAGCATAATGAGCGCATTAAAGCGCAGCAGTCTGGTTCGTTACGACATCCCCCATCTGTAGTCGAAAACGGCAAACAATTAAATAAATATGTCTATATTTGAATTGATTATTAACAACACATTTATCCCCCTTGTGTATGTTTTTTGTTTTGTTTTGCTTTCGCTCGGTCTCGCTCTCGATCTAGTGATCTGATGCTGTTTTCTTTTCTCCCAAACGACGAAACACTGCTTTCCGCCTTGAGAATCAGCACGCCGCCCTACCTTTACTTAGGTTGCTTTGATTGCCTAAATTCTATACATACCCTGTGCCGTGCATGTAGTACAATTGGTGACAGACTGTGTGAATAAATTCCTTAACACCTAATCGACATTCCGTGTGCGAGCTTGTGCTGGATCTGCATGGTTGACAATCACACAAGATATTTTTTACAAGACAACCACTCCGACGTGTGCGCTGCCATTCCTGTCGAAGCTCTTCGTTTCGCTCGTCAGCATGGAAAAGCAGAGGAAGTTTTATGAGACGTAAAGTAAGCTCATCTCGCGCTAGACCCAGTTCCTCTGTTTTATCTCCCTTACTGTCTGCCTCGCTGCTGTTGACACAAGTGGTAATGTAGTGGAATAGAAGCGCTGCTTGGGTTCCGTTTTCATCATTGGCCGGGGCCGTGTAGTAAATTGTAGTAAACAAAATGTAGGTACCATTAGTTTCTGCTACAGGAATCTTTATCAACTGAATCGTAGCTGCATTTCACAAATAATAAAGCGCAATTACAGAGGAATAATATTCAAACAGGTTAGCATAAACCTAGCTACAGCCTTATCACACGCGAAAACAATCACCTTCTCGAATGCAATAGCATTCCGGTACCGCTCTTTTCCCAACTGAAACTAAAATGAAAGCAGCAGCACAGGCTCGACCTTTGTCACGATGTTTTGTTATTGTTTCAACGCCGCGGAATCTGATCCTTTGTTCCGACGCTCACTCGATTTTGTCCAAGCAGGGAAAATACAGTATTTCACTACAAATATACGAACTTTTGAACAATCTTAGTTAATAAAGATAGGCAACACAGCGTGACCTCTTCCTTCTAAATTCTTTTTAGTTTTTTTAAACAAAAAAACAATAACAATAACAAAAAACTGTCAAACTGTCAAAACCAACAGTCAACGCGGACTGTCAAATGTGAGCGCTGGTTACCAAGCTTCTACTGTTTTGTACAACTCCCCTGTATCTAGTTTAGATATCATAGTCCAAATCTCAACGAACAATGTAAGAGCCATTAAATTAGTGCAATTACAGAGGAATAATATTCAAACAGGTTAGCATAAACCTAGCTACAGCCTTATCACACGCGAAAACAATCACCTTCTCGAATGCAATAGCATTCCGGTACCGCTCTTTTCCCAACTGAAACTAAAATAGCCGCCACTACACGGGGAAAGCCCTCCTTACACGCCACTCGGAACGGAGGGCTTAACGAGGTGATTTTCATTTTTTCAGCAACGCCAAACCGAGCCCGAGAATGCCACCAACAACCAGTGCGGCACCGGTTGCCTTCGCCACACCCTTCAATCCCTCGATGTCCATGCGCTTCTTGATCAGCTCCTCCAGGGCTATGACCTGCTGGTTGTTGGGTTCGATCTCCAGAAAAGCCTGCGCGTGCTTGAGCGCCTCCGAGTACTCCTTCAGGCGCGTGTGCCCGATCGCCATGTAGTAGAGATAGTCGCGACGCCCCTCCGGATGCTTCACGAACAGATCCTCCAGCAGCACCAGTCCCTGCGGAATAGGTTCAAACCCCCAAGGGTGAATCAATTGTCCCGTCCGGGATGATGATGCATCCGGCAGCGGATACTACACCATCATAGCCGTCATTGCATCATTACCGTTTTCATGTCGCTGGCGAAGTCGCTCCGCACCATGCAGTACGCATACTCGAATTGTGTGGTGGTCGTCACGGCTCCATTCTTTAGTTCCTCGTTGTACTTTTTCTCGAATTTCTAAAACGGAACCGGACGGGTAGGTAAGCATTGACAACGGCGCATTATTGATGATTCATTCTAGGCCTAGGGGAAATGCGTGATGACAAGCGGCTCCCCCCTCCCGATCGAATGAACCAGAAACGAAAACAATGCGCTCGTGCGATGTGGCTTACCTCCAACTCAGCGGTGACGACAGAATCGTTTAAAATTTCCTCCATCGTAGGCAAATAGTTTTTATTTTTTAGCTGAATCGATGGAAAGCAGCAGCACAGGCTCGACCTTTGTCACGATGTTTTGTTATTGTTTCAACGCCGCGGAATCTGATCCTTTGTTCCGA
>KZ071657.1:46541-49438 GCA_002091845.1 Anopheles cracens | reverse complement strand
CCCATTTCCGCCTTCTCCAGCCGTGCTCCTATAGACACAATGTTAAACATTTCATAATACTTCTTATAATGACAGTTAGTAGTAGTAGCGATCCACTTAACGATAGTAAGATATATTTCCGCGCGTGAGTAAACGAACTAATCGTATATGTTTCGTGTGTCTCGTACGTATATGTATATAACACTCTATACCCTCTTCCGTCCCTAATCGACTGCTGCCCCCGTGCTGGCGCTCCTTTGGGAGCCACACGCAGCGGGGGCGTGTTGCATCAAAAGTGAATCTTTCGGAGTTGGCGTTTGGTTACACGTCTCTTCGCCCCCCGTTCCGCCAGGTCGGGAACGGGTGGGGCCGCAAGAAACTCGAATCGAGAAATAAGAAACAAATGTTCTGCAAAATTTTACTGGCAAACCAACATAGTCGTAGTCGTCTCGCGCGCGTTTGTTTGTTCAACGAACGAAGCAATGATTATTTTTACATCATGTTAAGCTTTTGCACCCCCTATCGGCTTCAAAAGTCGGATCTAATTTATGCGTAATTTAATTATCTTGCGCGCGCGTGCTCTCTTTCGCTCATATTGGCTCGGGCTAGTAGGTAGTCATCGAACTAGGAGAAAGAAACAACAACAGCTTTCATATTCTACTTAGTGGTGTGATATCGTGAACGAAACGGAATGATTCGAAAGCATCCGTACGGTGTGTTGATAAGTTAGGCGTACATAAGTTTGATCAAATGTTGCTTTCGAATCATTCTTTTTCGACAAGAGTAAGAACTACCCGCAAAAAAAACTCGTTCAAACACGATGCACAAAAGGATGAATGTTTCACTATTAAATACTGGAGAAAAAAGAAACAAAAGAACATCATGTTTATTAAGAAAGGAATGCAGAAAGATCAAGAACTACCATCCGTTGGCGCTGCAATATCGAACAAATGAGAAAACAACAAAAAGGAAAACAAAACCGACTGCGGAGGAAACGAAACGAAATCGAAATGGAATCCGATCAACACCATCATGATCGGGTCCCGGTCTCGGCTACGGTGAACAATGTTTGCGGCACAATGTTTGGAAGTACACGGATTTGGAACGCTTGCTGGCTTGTTTAACATCGAACATCGGGTGGCACACTATTTACATTGGGGTCGGGCCCGCTGGTCGGGTTTGGAAATCGGTCAATCACCAGCTACGGTTGGTACGGGGTTTTTGGCAAATAATCACCATTTTAAAAGTAGTGCTGTTGCAATTGGTGTGCTGTTGAATGCACCGAAACACACAACGAATGATGTTGGGGAAGGTTTGAGCGCGACTTACAAGTACATTCCCTGGTACAACACGGGTGAATACCGGGAAAAAGTGATAGCGGAACTTTGAAAACGTGTATCGATTGTTTGAGCAGTTTTGTTTCGGGATTACTATTTCCGGATGGACGCATAATCAAGGGTTTACGAATAAAGTAATGCAGATTTTTTCATTGCTGTTGCTGGGATGTTTGGTGTATTTACAGAATGGAGTTGTCTAGTTGTTCTGTGTAAAGAACTCGACCAAATTAAGCTGGCTGCAGGTGTTGCACAGACATGCACCATGGGATAAATGTGGAAAAGAGATGGTATTTAACATATTTTTGAGATGATTTCAAATGCTTTTTAACTTGCTATTTTCCTTTCCAGCACTATAGACTGGTTCTCACAGGACATATTATATTTTTGAGATGATTTCAAATGCTTTTTAACTTGCTATTTTCCTTTCCAGCACTATAGACTGGTTCTCACAGGACATATACTGGTTTAAAAACAAATGCACCTATACCTCGTTGTACGTTTTTTCTTTTTTAGCCCCATATACGCCGCATATTTCGTGATGAAGGTCCCAATTATCCCCAATCTCTATCCCTAGATGTTGTTAATGTTTAACTGTTTGCATAATGAACAATAAAGATTGAAGATTAAAGAGTTCTAGATTTCAAGAGATCCGGAATCCAGAACACATGGGCTGAAAAGCTCTGACTACCAAAGAGTTTACTGACGTTGCTGTTAGATGGCCTTAAGTGGACCCATTTTGTTCTTTGTGTTATCAATTTTTGTCTTCTCGCTTTGGTAGAAGTCAAAAATAGGTAATTCTGAGCCAAAAAAGGAGATTTGCAGTCGTGGATGTTCAAACTTAGAGACAAACTTTGGTGGCTTCCACTGCAGCCTTCATGAAGAGCAATATAATCATTCCTCGGGAGGTCTCTGTACTGAATACGAAAGCACAACAAATTTAATTTAAGGTGTAGTTTATGCATTAGTTGACTATTTTGTTGACTATTGAGTCCCTTAATGTTGATAGCCAGATAGGGCTGTGTTTTATTGGTGTTTCACGTGGTGTAAATGTGAAGCCAAAGATAATAATAATTCTATCTTCTAATTTCATAATTCTAACAGTTGCTAGTAACTAGTTTGTCTGATGACTTTTCAGCCCATGTGCTTGATCCAGAAGGTTATGTAAGTCATTTATTACATTACATGTATGTTAGTCGATTGATTACATATTCTAATATTTAATTATATTTCACAACATATAAAGCTAAGCTAAGCTCTAAGGAGTCCACATTTGCATGGTCGACTTTACATTACAACGTTGTTTTAGTTTTTGGTCCATTTCTCGGTTACCAAAGCAGGCCATAAAAAAGAGGTATTGGTGTACGGTAAAATTCTACAAACAACCAGGCGCCTCCATCGCTAGTAAATGAGCCCTTGTTGGACTGTCCGCAGCGTATTAGTGCGTGTGGTTTACTTAGAGTTTTATTTACATAAATATTAAATCCCATTAATAACAAACAGCCTATTATGCACCGTAAAAGCAGCGGAGATATTGGTGATTGTGCTAACAAAAAGCGTTTCCAAAATTCGTTACTTCCTACA
>KZ071657.1:36541-44041 GCA_002091845.1 Anopheles cracens | reverse complement strand
CGCATGTTTCATAAGGCATGCCATATTTTTTATTTCATGAAACTTATTTTGTTAAGTGTTGGGCAGTATATTCGATTGTTAATTTATTTTATTAAAGTTTGATGAAGTTCGAATCGGACCATTATCGAATGTACAACCACAAATTATATTTTTGAATGAATGAAGTTCCGTGACTCAAAACATAACTTCACCTCCGTTAGGTGTTAGAAAAAAACTTCTACCGTAATTTACAAAAAAATTGTATAAAGTTTCTTAAAGCTCTGCAGTTCAGGTTTTCTTCAAGATTGAATATTGTACTGAATGTTCGTGCTCTTATGCATAGTACTGACACCATGCAGCTCTGCGTAGATTATCCGCTGCATTTATAGTCATAGTGTAAGTTTTTAAAAGGGGGTTTTCTGGGGCACATTTTTTTTCGAAACACTTATGCTTGCATTATTCATAGTTCGATAAAGACAGACGAGCAATACAGATAGAGCGAGCGAGATTAGAGAGAGATAAATGACAGTGAAAGAGAGCATAACCACTAAGGACATTCCTTGAAGAACACTTAGGAGGGAACGAGTAGATGTTTCTGTTTGAGTTAGTGTATGTGTGTGTGATGAAGTTAAAACTGTGGAATGGGAACAAAGTATATCAGAAAAGATCTACGGGGAAATGAATGTCTGGGATTAGCAAAGAGCGATAGAGAGTGTAGGATGATGTTTTGTGAACGATTGAACGATTTTCCGACTCCCCAAATGCATCGTTTTCCCATGCCAGCTCGGATAGCAGCTGTCAGCTGCTGCAGAAATGGAATGCCAAATAAGTGCTTTCCAACCGTTTCAATCGCTAACAAGCGTGGTATTCGCCTTGGAGCAAATTTGTTTATCTCTTCAACTGTGGTTTGCGGTACCGTTGCAAGAAACTCGTGGGACGCTATATCCTGGCTCGAATGTTAGGGCAAAAAACAAACAGTCTGCTCACTGCTCTAGAATCACTGCATGATAGGCTTATCAACCAGCGCAACCGTTGGCGCAGCTAGAGGATTAAGTATTAGTGTGGGCGTGTGCGTTGTGTTGAAATAGATGTTCCGTAAAAACAACTATGTAACTTAATGAAGAATGAAGAAGTTCCCGGAGGAAGGATAATGATACTGCCGCGATTAGGCAAACTAGAAAGAGTGAGAGAGAAGGATAGAGAGAGAGAGACAGAGAGTCCTAAGTTGAAGGGAGTACAGTAATGCAGTGATTCGTTCCTAGAACCGAACCGGAAACGGATACACAAACAAGTACATTCACACACACACACACACAGAGAAAATACAGAACAGAAGAGAGGAACAATTTCGCGTTGCGAAAAAATGGTCCCATTCTTCCGGGAGGGAGCGCTTGCACGTTTTCAATTAGCATTAGATCGTTGCATGTGTGCATGCGGCTGTTAAGGCCGGTGAAGTTCTTTGCACTGCGGTTGCCGGCACGAAGCAAATTTAGATTTGGTGTGTATGAATTTGATAATTTTTAGAAATTATGGCTGAAAATGAAGCGTATCGTTTAACACGCTACAAATGGGCAAAACAAATCGCTAATCAAGTGGACTATCCATGTAGAAACGACTATCTATCGATCAATATTAAAAACAGCGGCAAAGTTGAAGGTCAAAATTATATATCTTGTGCAAAATAAACATTTTTCAAGAATAAAATTGGAATAAGTGAATTTATAATCCAGAATTTTTTATTCGTAATGAAACAATTCGTTTCTGGAATAAATTGCGACTACCATTCTATAATCGACTTTGACTTCTGACCGAGTTCGATATCGATGTAGTTTTCAAATCCGAAGAAAATATTTCGTTCAATTCTTCACCGAAGCATTCGAGTGAAATAACTGAGTTGCTTGGTTGGTTAGCAGTTGTATGAATATAAAAAAAAACTTTCAGTGGAAAGTTTTATTTTGAACAAGGAGGCTCTGCTACTTGCTGAAATGTGGCAGTTTAAGCAGATTCCGATCGTGTCCATTGATCCGAGTTGGGTGCGCTGCAACGCGTGTTACACGACCGATAACCGTTTTACTTCCGCAACCGGTACGCTCAACTCTGCCGATCCGTCCCTGATGAGGTGTTCCTGGCGGGTCGAGCAGGACGAAATGAGGCGAGTGAAAAACACGACGAGCTATCGAAAGTTTTTAGGTTTGTTGCTGCGAAAGATGCGAAACATGTTGACGGATAAATATCGATCATGCTTGCGTCGATTTTTATGTTGTTCTGCTCTGTTCTGTTTTGCCGACCGCATTGCGAGCGGGTTCCTTTCGGGGACGGAAAAGTTTGCTAAGCACTACGGCAAGACGATACTTGTGTTGTGTTTTGTTGTTTGTTTGCTCGTTCACCAACCAGTCGTTACTGCGACATCTGTCCGCGGTGCCGGCACGTGGCACCCAAACACCGTCATCCCTTTAGCGTCTCCTCACGCTCGGTACGAAAAGCGCAACGATAAGAGATGTCCTTTCGATTGAATTTTCCTCTCATGATTTATGTAATTTAATAAAATCCTTTCCCGAGATACTTTCCGAGCAAGGGTTTTCGACTGGCGCTTCCGTTGTCAAAACACACACACACACACGCACTTGTACAAGCGAGTTGCGAAACTTCGGAACCAAACTCCGGAAAACGGCACTCGTGACTCGTGGGTTAAGTGTGTCGGTGTGTGCGTGTTTTGGGAAGTTTTCGACGACACCGCCGACGCAACTACACACTTCGTTGGGCACACGACCTTCACGAGCTGTAAACGACTGGCGAAGTCACGGATGGAGCACGGACGGAAGTGTGTAAAGTGTTAAATTACACATTTATCCTGGATTATCGTCGGACGGACCGGGAGCCACGGCACGGCCCGTCACACACGATGAAGTGCAGGCGTCTAATAAAGATCCAATTTTGCTTCGTGCGCAATCCGCACTCCACCCGGCCGGTGCATTCTGGGGATGTTGTGCACCGAAGCGAACGCGACAGTAACGCTCTCGGATTGCGAAATGAAATTCCGTACTTTCGGCGACTTTGCAAAGGCGACCTGTGGGGCATGCTGTCACTTTGTAGCGCGTAGCGTGTAGTGTAGCGCCGCCGGCAGGGACCTAAACCGAAAAGGCAAAACTTTCGCAACCGGTTGGGGTGGCTTCGTCGCCAGCCGGCCTCCTGCGATCGTGTCCATTGATCCGAGTTGGGTGCGCTGCAACGCGTGTTACACGACCGATAACCGTTTTACTTCCGCAACCGGTACTAGAGAGAGAGGAAAAAGAACAAAAGATAAGGTAAAAGGGCAGCTTCATTATCCTAAGCGCTGCTTTCCCACGCCACTCGCAACACTGTACAGGCAAAATCGGTGCCCGCGTAACAATCGACGACACAAAGTTTGGAGTTGAGAGAAAATGTGAAAAGCACAGGAGAAAAAACAGCCAACTTCCACTCCACTCCAAGCAACAAAAAAAGCTCCAAGTGCTCGGGCTCTCGGGGCTCGCCAACCAACGCAACAAGCACTCCATGTTTCATGCCTTTGTACGTGACAAACTTCGACAACGCCGACGCCTCGGGAAAAAGAAGCGCAACAGTACAAAGTTTATTGTCATGAAAATTTGATTAGGATTCGCAGGAATAAGTTTCTCCCGTCCTCCATCGGGCCCTTCAAAGAACACGACCCAAGGCCAGGTTCTTCGGTGTGGGGGGGGGGGGGGGGGGGGTCCCCAAACAATGCTCACTCAAGGCTTGCCACCGTCTTAAATTTTTCTCTACATTGGCCTGAGTGCCTTACCAGCTGGCATTGTGTGCTTAAATAATGTTGAATACCATTTACATTCTCCTGTCAGCTCGTTTTACGATGCATCAACGGTTTAATGAGAGCGAAAAAATATAGGAAGAAAAACTCTCAGTCCCTACCAGACTCCCTACCTTCGCGAATGTCTTTATGCACTTCACACTACTTTACGCACACTAACGGTGCGACACGCCGTTGGCATGGCAAATAAGAGCGAGTGCATGCAAAAACGCCCGCACTTCGCCAGTGGCGAAGAATAATAAAATCTATTAACGCATTTCACGTCGCGCACGTTGATTAAGGTGTGACGGTTCGACATGGGTAGCAGAGAGAGAGCACACTAACGGTGCGACACGCCGTTGGCATGGCAAATAAGAGCGAGTGCATGCAAAAACGCCCGCACTTCGCCAGTGGCGAAGAATAATAAAATCTATTAACGCATTTCACGTCGCGCACGTTGATTAAGGTGTGACGGTTCGACATGGGTAGCACAGAGAGAGAGGAAAAAGAACAAAAGATAAGGTAAAAGGGCAGCTTCATTATCCTAAGCGCTGCTTTCCCACGCCACTCGCAACACTGTACAGGCAAAATCGGTGCGTCTCCTCACGCTCGGTACGAAAAGCGCAACGATAAGAGATGTCCTTTCGATTGAATTTTCCTCTCATGATTTATGTAATTTAATAAAATCCTTTCCCGAGATACTTTCCGAGCAAGGGTTTTCGACTGGCGCTTCCGTTGTCAAAACACACACACACACACGCACTTGTACAAGCGAGTTGCGAAACTTCGGAACCAAACTCCGGAAAACGGCACTCGTGACTCGTGGGTTAAGTGTGTCGGTGTGTGCGTGTTTTGGGAAGTTTTCGACGACACCGCCGACGCAACTACACACTTCGTTGGGCACACGACCTTCACGAGCTGTAAACGACTGGCGAAGTCACGGATGGAGCACGGACGGAAGTGTGTAAAGTGTTAAATTACACATTTATCCTGGATTATCGTCGGACGGACCGGGAGCCACGGCACGGCCCGTCACACACGATGAAGTGCAGGCGTCTAATAAAGATCCAATTTTGCTTCGTGCGCAATCCGCACTCCACCCGGCCGGTGCATTCTGGGGATGTTGTGCACCGAAGCGAACGCGACAGTAACGCTCTCGGATTGCGAAATGAAATTCCGTACTTTCGGCGACTTTGCAAAGGCGACCTGTGGGGCATGCTGTCACTTTGTAGCGCGTAGCGTGTAGTGTAGCGCCGCCGGCAGGGACCTAAACCGAAAAGGCAAAACTTTCGCAACCGGTTGGGGTGGCTTCGTCGCCAGCCGGCCTCCTGCGATCGTGTCCATTGATCCGAGTTGGGTGCGCTGCAACGCGTGTTACACGACCGATAACCGTTTTACTTCCGCAACCGGTACGCTCAACTCTGCCGATCCGTCCCTGATGAGGTGTTCCTGGCGGGTCGAGCAGGACGAAATGAGGCGAGTGAAAAACACGACGAGCTATCGAAAGTTTTTAGGTTTGTTGCTGCGAAAGATGCGAAACATGTTGACGGATAAATATCGATCATGCTTGCGTCGATTTTTATGTTGTTCTGCTCTGTTCTGTTTTGCCGACCGCATTGCGAGCGGGTTCCTTTCGGGGACGGAAAAGTTTGCTAAGCACTACGGCAAGACGATACTTGTGTTGTGTTTTGTTGTTTGTTTGCTCGTTCACCAACCAGTTGGGAGGAAAGTTTTAACAGCATATTACGGTGGAGAGAAAAATAGGACGCGTTTTGTTTCGTACATCAAACGGGTCGAGATCGGGCGATGTTGCGTCTGACTGGCAAAGGAGAAATTGTATATGAGTTGGATCCAGGAGAACTGGATGAATTTGATAATTTTTAGAAATTATGGCTGAAAATGAAGCGTATCGTTTAACACGCTACAAATGGGCAAAACAAATCGCAAATCGAATGGACTATCCATGAAGAAACGACTATCTAGTACCAATATTAAAAACAGCGGCTAAGTTTAAGGTCAACATTATATATCTTGTTCAAAATAAACATTTTTCAAGAATAAAATTGGAATAAGTGAATTTATAATCCAGAATTTTTTATTCGTAATGAAACAATTCGTTTCTGGAATAAATTGCGACTACCATTCTATAATCGACTTTGACTTCTGACCGAGTTCGATATCGATGTAGTTTTCAAATCCGAAGAAAATATTTCGTTCAATTCTTCACCGAAGCATTCGAGTGAAATAACTGAGTTGCTTGGTTGGTTAGCAGTTGTATGAATATAAAAAAAAACTTTCAGTGGAAAGTTTTATTTTGAACAAGGAGGCTCTGCTACTTGCTGAAATGTGGCAGTTTAAGCAGATTCTATAAAGAGTTGAAGTTCTAAGCTGCTAAGGGTGAAAAACATTATTCTGGCCTATACGTGTATACCAAACATCTGAGTTGAGGATGAAAAAAAAAAACTTTCAGTGGAAAGTTTTATTTTGAACAAGGAGGCTCTGCTACTTGCTGAAATGTGGCAGTTTAAGCAGATTCTATAAAGAGTTGAAGTTCTAAGCTGCTAAGGGTGAAAAACATTATTCTGGCCTATACGTGTATACCAAACATCTGAGTTGAGGATGAAGTGCGACTTTATGAAACTTAATTGAAAGTTTTCAAGGAAAACAATTTTGATAAAACTAATCTTCCAGCTTCTCTTTGATAAACTCACAGAAATGAGTAATGCTCGTAACAAATAAACGAAATCATGTTCTATACAATTATAGGAACTGGCACCATGGCTCATAGGAACTGTCATCGAACTGTCATCGATTGATGACATGAGTCAGCGATGGAGTAACCGTTCTATCTCTTTAATCTTCATCAGCCGAACAAGATAGACGAGTGCGTAGAAATCGAGCAAGGAATATGTAGCAAGGAATATCCTGAGGTTCAGGTGTTAGGATTAGTTTATATCAATTTAATGAAATAAAATCTAATATTATACATTTGTATTTTGTATGAATTACCATGTATTACAAACAAACTTATATTCTTGATTGAGTGACAGCCGTTCTTGACATCTAATGCTACCGAAAAAAAGAGGATATGTTATATTCAATATGAACATATTTTTGGAATTGATCCTCAGCTTCATCCTGTTCATCCTTCATAGCATCCCTTTTCTGGAAAAGACACAGATTTAAACATATTTTGCAGAAAGAACTTGGCCCTAAAAAGTACCTTAATCTGTATTATATGAGAGGATGCTAGGAACTATGCATTTATTTTCAGCACCGAGCTCAGGGTTCGTCCCAATGACTCAAGTTAAAAAATTGATCAAACAATTGACTCAATGTGGACTGACTCTTGATTTCTGATTTTGCAACCATTTTTTTATCACAAACAATCTGTAGATTGTTGTGGTCAACTGTTTCGATACTAGTTTATGACTCGCTTAACAATCTGACTACGTTCGGTTCATCGCTTGAGTGAATTTGACTTTCTTATCCTTCGTCTGTAACAGGATGCATCACTACAAAAATACAGAATATGTTTCAAGGCACGAAACGCCCTTCTAAAGCGTTCTACAAGCTCAACTTACGATTTTAACAGCCCTCAAGTGGACCCCTTTAAATCGTTGGCATGTGGTGGAATGTTTGAGCGACGTAATTAAAACCAAACACCTTTAACCTGAATCTGTTCAAAACAGCGCTATCAACTGAGCATAGCTCAT
>KZ071655.1:111096-132654 GCA_002091845.1 Anopheles cracens | reverse complement strand
TACGTAGCAACAGCCCAGCCATCACACCAGCTAGGCGGAAAAGGATATCCTATTACACAACACATCAAGTACTAAATTTTTTGTACCGAAAACATTTCTGTCTGACTGACTGACGCCGTGTTATGTAACGTTATCTCCAGTGTTTAAAGATCTGCGTCAGGTTAGTTCGGTGCCTGTTATGTCTACAACACCTTCCTCCGCCGGTGGAAGATCACATTACAGCATCACATCGTCAGGCACCGAAGTAGGCATTGCCATCTAGCAACGACGCGTTTTTGCGCTGTCAAAACAATGTAGCTACTGCCCGCCGTAAAAACAACGTTGTCCAAATTTTGTGTGTGCGTGCCAAATTGAACCAATGCTATGGAAGTGGCTGCAAGACAATTTCAAGTACCGGCGCAAGAGGTATGTAATCTTAGGTCCATTTTACGTCCACAATAATTCGCGCCCCGAAACTTCGCTCCGATGTGTTTATTCTAATATAACTAATGAAAAGAAACAGATAGTAGTAGTAGGCTAGGCGAGTCTTGCTGCTGCCGGTCGAGGAACTAGCCGTTCAGACACCCGCAGGTGCACTTACTGTGCGCACAGCAGTCCGCACACATTCCGCACGTGGAGCAGAGGGCCCGTGCGTTCTGCTGGCAGGCGTTGCACTGTGGAAACCGCAGCATGTTCAGATGATACGGGTCCCAGGCGTACGGATTGAACACCATCGACGGGAGCGAATAGTGGAACCGGGAGCGTTCGAACTGGGAGCGTTGCGAGCCATCCGCCTTGTACATCGGTGCCATCGAACCGTCTCCATCGTACGCCACGATCGGAACCTTGTTGAGGACGTGCGTATGCCCACCGGTGGAGGGTGTCGCACGTTGCTTGCGGCCGAGCTTCTTCGCTCCATAGCTTACCGCACGCTGGTCAGCTTCAGCTGTCAGGAAGAGAATCGTATCTTGGTTAAGAAACATCTCCCGTTCGAAGGCTTGCCTTTGTAGGACGATCTACTCACCATAGTCGGCGTAGCGATCGTAACTCATATCGTCGTCTCTGGACTGTGTCGGAACGTAGTCCAGTGGGGCCTTTTTGCGCGATGCCGCCAGCGCACGGTTCTGGTTCTTTATCTCCTCCAGCGTGCGCGATCGCAGCTGTCCCTCTCCCCAGTCGTAGTTGGCACGGCGTGCGGCCATCGAATCCTGATTGCGCAACGCAAAGAACTCGTCCAGCATGCGCTGGCTGGTCTGTTCGTTGTAGTCGAAGAACGGTGGAATCGCTTGCGACACTGGAGGCAGATTATCGTGCTCGAGCCGATCGAATCGTCGTCTGGTCGGTGGGCTCGACTCCACGTTCGTGGCCGAATCGTCGATGAAGAAGCGCTCCTGCAGCAGTTCCTCCTCATTTCCCGACCGCTCACCCGACTCCATCTTTGCCAGCTGTTCCTGGATGTTGCGCACGGGAGCAAACACCTTCCTCTCCACGTGATCCGTCGACCTGCCGTCCATCTGCTCCTTCGGCGAAGTTCCGAAGTTCTCCACCTTCAACGTGCGGATCGGCATACCGGTAGACTCATTGCCAGCGTCCTGCTCCGAATCGGGCACGGAGTAAACCTGCACCACGACGTGGCTGTTCTCCGCCTCCAGCGGGTCCTGCTCATCCGGGTTCGAGCGCTTCAAGTCGTCGAAACGCATCATCATATCCACTGGCCCTTCCGGAGCGACGGTAGCAGCCGAAAGAAGCTCCCATATTCCAGCGCGACTGTTCGCCTCACGCTTCTGGAGCGATTCTGCACGCTGTCCATCCTCCAGACGACTGGTCGCACCGATAAAAACGATCGACAGCAGCACTAGCGTGCAGGCCAACACGGATGCCACGATGGTGCACATTATTCTCATCACTTCACGCCACGGCTCACGGTTGCTGGATCCAGCTGGATCACGCTCGATCCGGTGATGAATTAATAAACCACGCCGTACCACCCGGGTGCATGGTTTTATATGGCTTGAAACTGACCCTGACTGACCGTGACTTTGCCGTCAGCGTGCGACACAAACAGTGTAAACAAGCGCAACCGTTTCGTGGCCAGGTTGGTGGCGAATCCAAGTGCCTCCCCAGTAGCTGGACAGTACTGGCAGATTCTATGAACTGAAGAGACCTTCACACGAAACCCGAGGCATTGTTTGTGTTTCTTCATGAAGGCCTCGCCCCGTTGAAACTGTAACAAGAGACCCACCGCAACCCACCGATTGTTTAGAGAGACTGGAGTAACCAGTTTATCGCGCTCATTGCCCTTATGTACTTTCGTTTTGAATGCGCCTAAATGTAGACTACATCTTCAGCGCAAAAGCACTAATCCATTTATGTGGTCGATCGTTTCAGTGGCTTTCTGTTTGGCAGAAGAAGAACGTCGGTTTTGGAAGTATCCGGAAGACAGAAGATCAACAAACAACAGTACAAAGCCCTCCTGGCTTGTGTCGATTACTTAGAGCAAAGTAAGAATCGTAAGAAAGGATTAGATGTCAATAAAGCATTAATAATGCGATATTGGAATGCAAGTTGCATAATTGCCGGGGCAAAATTGTTATATCAGCCGAAAAGTTTGCAATTTGCATACGCTTCATTAGTGTACCACTATCCCATTGTTTGCTCCAGTCAAGATAAGCTGGACTTTCCTATTTACTACTACCTAAACTTCGTGCTATTTAAATGCAACCGCCTGCTTGGATCTCGTTACCTTTCAGACATTGGCGTGTACGGACTGTTCATGATCGGTGGTAGAACGGCTCATGTCAAAACAATATTCGAAAAAATTAAATCTGGCTATCCACACCTGCTCGACCATCTGCGCACTATGAACGCACCGCGCGAGTGTGCGAAGGCCTTCCAACAATTTCTGCTCTGCTATCAGGTTCAGGTACTGCCGCAACGCTGTATCGACATCGTGCTGGGTGAGTGAGTCCGTGTGTCGTACGAACGAAGGAGTTGTGTGTTAATCCTGTAGGAATTATCTTTTAATTCCATTCCAAACAAACGGGAATTTTATTACTTTATACTTTAACTTTTTCATGATGAAAGTTAAGTTTAGTACAAGTTTTAGTACAAATATTGTATTTTATTTTAGCTTTCAATATTATCTTGATTGGTGCTTATCGTTGGTACCTCTCAGGGAAAACCCGACTGCATAGGGTTACATTACATTTTCTTTCGGGACCGTTTAAGCAAGTTCAGTAACAAATGTCACATCCTACAACGTTCTGTTTGAGTAAATTTGCTCCCAAAAGTATGCAATCCGCATTACCATTCGATTTATCTCTCGGATTAATGAACATTTTCCACTGACTGACACTACTTCGTAGGCAACGTCGTGGGCGTACCGAGACGTCTGATCGCACTGGACGTGCTCAACCTACTGCTCGAAGAGTACGAAGACACGCGACTGCACTTTGCCAAGCGGTACCTGCAGATGATGCACCGCTACACACTGTACGGATACCTTCGGCCGACGGAAATGCGGACCGTCCTAACGCCGTACCTGGCACTGTCGAACATATTCCCAGGGCCGAACGAACGTCGCGACATACTGCAGAAATCGATGACCCTGCTGGAGATGTTTCTGTTAGCCCAGCTGTTGGACGATCCGATCGCACTCTCGGCCGAACTACAGTGTGCGTGCACCTCGTACAGGGCTACGAAATATTGAACGAAAGCAAACACTAAGAGATAACCAGATAAAATGCCTGTTATTGCAGCGCATAGTAGACGCATGTTATCGTTTGAAGTCGTATTTCCAACGTTGATTTAATAAGCTATTATCGACGTGCAATCTGCCGATACCGGAGCTGGCTGCCCTTGCTCGATAAGATACCAGAAATTGCCCGGCCACAACAATAAGATTAGTTTCGTTTCAGGGTGACCAGCTGCTCTCATTTTAGACACGAAGTGCATAACCGGATTGTACTCATTTCGAGAAAGATATGAATCACACAGCAAGATAACGGCACAGATTTTGTGTTCTCACTTTTCAACGGATTACATTACAAACAAATTCATGAGTAATCCGCGCTGCGGTAGATAAATCTGTACCTAGAACCACTCATACCACCATGCGGCAACGCTGCTGTTTAGCCTGTTGAGCTGTTCGTTTTTTTTTATTTGCACAAACGTGTCGTTGCTCGAAATTTTGTTCTCACAAGCGACGTTCTTCGACCGATAAGAGCCACCGCGGTCGGTTCTTTATCGGTTATGAAACTTGCCGGTGGATCATGGTGGATGGTGCCCGCTGTGGTGCCCCGGGCACACATTTACTACGCATGGGTTAGTGGGGCAAATGGAGTAAAACAACAGCGACTACTGCTCCGTCACAATCTGCCGGTGCCCGGTGACTTCCTTCCGTGCCTTCCTTGCATTCTACTGTGGGTCTTTTCGTCTCGAGACGCGTTTTAGTCATCATCTTTTTTTTCTCACTCTCTCTCTCTGCCTGTGTCGTGCATGCGAACCGGTATTTGAAGTTCCCGCTCCTATCGGCGATCGCTCAGTTGCACTTGAGCCACAGTTCGCAGTAGGGGCAGCAGAAGGTTTCAAGTACAAGAAACGCGTAATAAATCGGAACGAAAATGTGTATGTGCTGTGGAAGCCGTGAAGGTTACGATATCGACGATGCCAACTTTGGGAAATCGTACAACGAAAGCTTCAGTACCAGCCAAGTGAGTTATTGTGTTTGTTTACCAATTAAGGCATGTTTTAGTACACAAGTCTAATGCGTCACTTAGTCGTCCGTAGCAAATTTTGAACCCTTTTCCACTCAGATGGTCTCTTCGAATCATCAAACACAGCAAATTGTTATGTGCAGCTTATTTTGAGCAGACAAATATATTTCTGTACTAAAAGCTATATGCTCTAACTTTTGTACTGAAAAAGGTACCACTTTAATATGTTGATATCTATATCTATATAAATCTACAGTGAATAGAGGATCGAAATATAGAGATCATGATATTTTTCAGATATTTGCTAAACGATTTTCAATGCGACATCAAGGCTCATTGGTTACATGGCCATCTGGAAAAAGGATAACTCTTTACACGCTCATTTTTAGTACAAATTACAGTATAACAATTCAATTTAGTTTTTAATTTTTTGACTATATGAAATTAGTTTTATCATTTGCTGCAAATTCTGTAGGTTTGTTAGTTTCACCAATTAATAAAAAAAGCTTCTTGGGAAGACAGGCCGCGTGCAAAGGGTTAAGCGTGACTTGCTCAGTTTGATTTCTCCCTTATGATGTATCTCAACCGGATATAGCGTCTAGGTGCTGACTCAGTCAAACCGAAAAAACGTGAGATAAAACGTCATACTAGAAGGAATGTTTGAATCGTCTCACACACGCACCCCGATGCAATAACAATCAACACACTCTCTCACTCATCGACACACTTTATCCTCTTATCTGTTCTCCCCGAACACAGACGGCTGAAGTGGCGGCCTCGCCGATCGTGATAGTTAATCAACCGACCACCAACAACGGTGCTGCAGGCGTGGAATCCGCACCAGATTCGCGACAAAGCTAGAACAGTGCGACCGTCACCGGCATTGGCCGTATCAGTAGCATTCACTTGTGATAGACCCCTCATCCTCATCGAGAGCGCGATACCGCGATGCAGTTCGGGAATGCTCGCGGGGCTGCACTGATGGCATTATCAACGTATGGAATACGGTTGCACTCGAATCATTCCTAGCGACGAAATTCGCTTCACACGTGTTTTTATTATGTTTTACTTATCGCCGCAGTTTTAATTACACCCTGCGTTATATTTAAGCGTTTGCTTGACGATGTTGTTGATTTCCGCCGTAGTATTAAGCTCGAATTGTTCGAAAGCCTCCAATAAACTTGTTATGAATATTTGAAGCATTTTAAAGCTATTATTATTTCTTTCTTGACCCTTCAAAGCTTTAAGCCCCCGACAATCGTATAGTTTGAATTGACCATCATGATGTGTAATTGTGAGTATTATTTCTTATAGTGATATAACACATTTGTTAAAAAATAATATGAAATAACAAAACCTGTACCAATGATGTTTAACATAGTCGTAAATTCAAATAGTTCTCCCATATTGGTGTCCGTCAAACATTTCAGCCTGCATTTCAGACACATCGCGTGAAGTAAAAAAAACGCCCTATACTGGGTCCTTTTCCTATCCGCAACAAATTCACAGCACTGTCGTGTTTCTACCACGCTTTCAAATAATAATAGAATCCTAAGTTGACACGCATTCTGTAACGGTCACAGGACTTAAAGTCCATATTAGTATAATTCACTGAGAAATCCATTCATTCATATACTGAACCGCAGGGAAAAGGTGGTGTGATTACATATACAACATTAAATTGGCTTTCTTACATTCCTCCAAGCGTCCTAACTGGTCAAACTGTGTCCGGGTTCTGTCCGAATGCATTTCACTGCCCTGCTCAGCACGTCACACAGCTCATCGTCATTTGCGGTGGTACCGTCCTCCTCCTCCTCCAGCAGACGATGCTTTCGTTTGCGTGAGATTTCTTCGTACAGCTGCGGATGGTCCTTAAGCCGTTCCTTCAGTTCACTCTCCTCCATATAGTCCCACAGGTCCCAGTCGTCCATCAACGAGAGAGGCTTGGCGGCCGGACTGTAGAACTGGATCATTCCGTTTCCGGGCTCGTCTTCCTCGTCCGACGAGTGTGGTGCTGAGCGGTAAGCGTTCATAAACAGCTCCTGATACGGATCTTCTTCCCTGTCGTCGTCGTCGTCATCATCACCGTGATCATTTTCTTCATCGTCGGACCCATTGCGCGTGCGATATCCATGGTGATAGTTATCTCTCGTCTCCAAAGAATCTTCAGATGTTTCGCTCAGGATGTCCTGTTCTGGACCGCGGTCTTGTTGAATAGTGGTGGTTTCTTTAGTGTTCAAAATAATTTTGCTAAAACAAAACGAATGTATTCGTGTTTGAATTTAATACGACACGACGAAGCCGCCATATCTAACATACCTTTCTTCCGCCATTCCTTTGCTATTCGTTATGCTTCCCAACAGGTAAAAGAAGTATTTTTTACACCAACTACAAACGTGCTAGGTTCTCAAATCATTTTTTCATCTCATACAAAACACCACACCGTTTTACGCGAATATTAACGAGGAGCGAAAAAGAATGTTTACTGCGTGTTTGTTTTGTTTTTGTTATTGTTTTGATACAGATCTTCGTTTACAACCTTCAATGACAGCTGTTCTTGTTATTGTTCTTACAAGCCGTCAAATCGGTCAAGTCATATCAAATCATCATCTGTCTCTCTCTCTCTCAATGGCCCCATCGCTATAAAATGGCTAAATTTTAAAACATTTTAACTGAATTATGCTTTACATAACATTTTTAAGTATAAATAATTACGAAAAAACATTTTAGTTTTCTCGTACGCTTTTAGAAATGCAAGAAATACCCAGAAAACTGTAGCAAGACGATTTCTCGCTGTTGGTAAGAAGAGCCCAATTTTGTCCGATTTCGATTCTTATTTTCTGTAGTCATCTGAGCTGCTGTTCTACAGCAGCGTCGAACAGTTTGAACAAGAAAACATTACTATGACTATTATATTCAAGTTACTAATGTTTGAATAAAACGTTACGTACAACATTCTAATAAGGAAAGCATTTTTTCTCCGTTTTGTTAGAACAAATTTAGTTTACTAGGAAACGACTGATACTCGATTATTCTTCACACTCTATATCATACATTAAACCCCTCTATGCGCTTTGTTAAATGTATTACAAGCTTTAAATCTCTTGTTGAACCTCTTTATGGATATTTTGTTTGTGAAAGTAAGGAAAATAACTGTATCCTCTTTACCCTGACCGAAACTTATTCTCAATCAACCAATATCTTGATGCTTTCAGTCATGAGCTAAGAGCATAGAATCATTGACCTTCGCGATTACTCGCCAAGATCATTTATTGAGATCGATTTCATCAAACGATCCACCACGACGGCTGTTTGACCAGCAAATATTTGATCAGACTTCGTCGTGCAGGCGAAGTGGGAGCACAATAATCCTAAAACAAATCTGGAAGAACCAATTCAACATCAATTTTGATAAACCCACGAAATGCCATTTATCTATAAAACAGCTCTCATCAATATCCATCCGGGTCAGTTATAATTCATTTCGTGCTTTGTTTAGAGGTCGGTTTTTGTCAATCAAAATGGTCAGTTCTTTATCGATTGCAGTGTGCTGTTTGGTGCTATTCAGCGTTGTAGATTGCGTGTATCTTCCTGCGAAGTTACCCAGTGAACTGCTGCTTCCACCACAACTACACTACTACAACCAACCGATAGTGTATCAGCTGAGCTCGTACATATACAAATTGGACCCGATGGAACTTGTACTACCTAGCACAGAAGATGCGACGGCAGCGAATCTACCGGTAGAACACGACGATCCAGAGTTTGCCAACGAAACTGAGAGCCCAAATCATACTCCGCATAAGTTTGTACTAATCGATGCCCCATCGGCATGCCGCCCGGGAGAAGCTATCGATGGACGTGGACAGTGCAAAAAGATTGCTGACTTTTTCTAGTGCGTGTTACAGTAAAGAGTTGTTTTGCATCAGTGAATCGAGCGTAAGTTATTCAAAGCATCCGAAACCACTCACTTCTAAGTTTCAACATCATATATAATTTATTTACAAGCATCTAGCCATATTGACAGTAGTTTTCTTAGCAAACACTCTAGCCCATAACAGGTCGACACTTTCCTTGATGGTCCAGCTTCTGTCCATCAGGGCATACCTTCGGCCCATCGATCACGTTAGCTTTCTGTAAAGAAACATTGCACAAACGCATGTGTTAGCTCCACTGCTGTTAGCTGTTTTCCACCAAACCATTTCCATACCTGTGGACCATCAATCAAGTTATCCAATTCTTTAGCCAACGCTGCTACTTTCGCTACATCTACATCGACAGATGCTGGAGGAGCTTCCGGTTCATCCTCACATCCCACCGGCAGTCCATAGGCTACGCACGCCAGCAACACAACGGCAAACAAGGGCACCACGAATTTCATTGTGACTTTGTTGTTCAAACGCGTGTCGCCACAAGCACATTAACTGAGCAAAACCAGCGAGACACCACAGGCACTAGCTTCCTCGGTGGGCAGTTTTCAATTAACAACCTTCGCGCTTTGCCAATGCGGCTAGATAAGTGTGGCAACACAATGATCACCGTGTTTTCAATTGTCCTACAGGCAGCTTATCTTATCGTTAGGCTTTCGGTGAACTGGGCTGGGGCTGTTGATGTGGTTGGGGTTTTTGGTGCCTTTATGTCAACGTATAGAATGTCAAACAACGTACTCGGGGAGGTTTTGTCTCTGATGCGGAAGATAATTAGGCGATAAAGCCTGAGGAAGTGGTCAAGTGGAATGGTAATTCGATTTTTGCACAATTAAAAGGCTCGAAGACGAAAAGGGGAACAGGTAGCACATAGCGCCAAGGGAGCAACAGCTTTATCTAATCGTTATGGATTAGCAATGTGACGACGCACGGGACAAGATTCCGGAAATTGTATGGAATTCGCCTCTCAACAATCTTATCGCTACAGCTTGCAATGCTTCCGACGAAGATTACGTTTACGAGCCTCATTCAATGAACATTGCACCGGGTGTTGGTGAATGAAAGCTAAACTCCTCCAAACTATCGTCCAACGTTAGTCATCGCTTGTAATGAAGGGCATCATTGATAGGATTAATCGATGGCTTTGGTTAGGTTTTATTGGTTTGCATCACTGTAGCTAGTGTGTGCGTGTCAAGCTTCTGGAGATAATCAGTATAAGGTCACTAGCGCACTTCACGGAGCGGTTCGAATCCCAGAGCGGTTATACATCAACTCATCCGTCGGCGACACACACCCTTGTGATCTAACACGGAACCATCAGGACACACGATTGGGGCATCGAAAAGAGCTCGCTGGAAAGAGAGACGGATAGTAGAGTTTGATACCATTCGAGCTACCTTTGCACGTAGCACGATTCGTACGCTGCGAGTCACACTCATACCGATTGAAGCAACATTCCTGGCCCCATTACTGGGGAGAACACTCTCGTCGGATTATACGCGCTTCCTTCAACACCAGAACCTTCGAGTTCGGCACCGACTACCACCACGCACACCATCACACACAGCCACTTAAGTTTGTCCATCCCAATTGATCGGTGGCTGCCTGCGTCTGCACTCGATCAAGTCTGCCCGCACGGAAGTGTGTGGTACCCAAGAATGCGCTGATTTATCTAGAACGCGCGTTCCCTAGAACTGATGCCACTGCTCAGCTGTGCGAAAATGTAAAGTCACACTGTCGTGTTTTATCTTATCACGCAGCAGCCTACAGCAGCAACCTGCTGTACCGCCACCGCGACCAGCTGTGCAAATCGCAAGCCAGTTTGCTGAAACACGGGTTAGCCCGGCAGTGCTGCCACTTGAGCGTTCTACTACAGTCGTACCGCCGCAGCAGCTCTCGAGTGCGAAAAGATCGATATCATGTTCGGGCAAATCTTGTATCACGAGTTGCAACGAGTTTGTCCACCTACGCTTCACCCTTTCCGCTGCCCGCGTCCAGTGACCCATTGGCGCAGCGTCGTCTGACCAGCGATAATATCAAAGGTCCGCGCGTACGTCGTATCACTTTTACTCGAGGCGGCGCATATGGCGCCGGTGAGTGATGCGCAAGCTGCGACAAATATTGACCATCCGCCCGGTGTGTGATTGTGATTGCTTCAGTTTCTGCCTAATGCACTGTCGTGTGCTTTCTAATTTTATTTGACAGCCACACAGTCGGTGTTCCGGCCGGCACCGGATGGAGCAGATAAAAAAGGTCAAGGGCATCACGTAGACACCACGCGGCATGTTCGCTGTGCGTCACGATCAATCAAAGAAGGCACTGGATCCGTCAATTTGCTAGCTCCGCGCCCACTTAAGTCGGGCGCGCGTCTTTCGCCACTTTTGAAATTCTCACTTAACGGTCATTTCCCGGTGTGGAAAATACCCAACGTTACTGCTCCTCTCCGTTAGACATCTCTTACTCACCTACAGCGCGGGACGACATTTGCCCTTATGATCTACGCGATAGCCCGGTTTGCATGCGGTCGGTGCAAGCAGAATGTTGACCTGTTTTGGGGGGCGGGAAAACACGCGATGCGGTGGAATTTACTAAAGTTACGCTATAAAAACCCACCGGGTTACAGCTTACCATTCCCGGAACTAATGTGAGCGAGGGATCGGAACCGTCCGATTCCTCGTTACGATTGGTGTCACTCTCCTCATCCTCGTTCGCCCCCTCAGTTTCGCCTTCGTTCGCTGCCTCACCTTCCGGTTCCTGCGTTTCCTGCGCTTCTTGGACGACGGTTTCCTGTTCCGCTTCCTGTTCCTCCGTATCGTCGGATAAAACGCGCGGTACACCGATCGCCAGCAGGACCAGACACAAGCACAGTGTTGCGCGTGTTAATTTCTTCATCTCGGATGCTCGAGTAAGTGGTACGATCGTTTTTTGAAGTGTATTTACATGCGACTATCGCTTTATTTTGGTTGCTTCGTGCACGAGAGAGCGAGCGTGAGCATCGGTGAGAGAAAGAAGCGAACCTTTATCAACAATCGAGTTCGAGTTCTTGAGATGTTGTTGTGCCGAGAAGACGTGGATAGATTTGGGTCGAACGGAGGTTCTCACGGGGAGGTTTGAGATTAATGTTTCGGGGATTTTTTTGGGGAGGATTCGAACTATCAAGATCTACTGTCTGGGAAGTGCAAACATTCAAGGCAAAGTAATGGGTGCTATTTTTGAGCACTGCCCTCCTGTTCAGACATTAGTCGTTGATGTTGAATGCAGCAAACCTTTTATTCCTTCTTTCATTTCATCGCGGTTTATCAATATTTTTCCCTGTATTTCAATTTATAAATTGACAATTGTTTTAAATTGTTCATCTTTGTTCATCAAGCTAAAACATTGATGCAGAAGTTTGCATACTTAATACAGCTCATTTTCTTTTTCTTCAATTAATAACATGCGGTTACAGAGAATATAGGATGTTCTTGAGAACCAAGCGCGTCATTTATTTACTTACTTATCAGGCATTACAACCGGTGAATACCTGCTGAAGTCAGTTAAATCGAGTACTATTTAACGAAACTCCAATTCTTTCACTTTTTCAGAAGCACAGAGAACTCAACGAAGAGTCCGTGCGTGAAATTCAGCAGAGAAAGTAGGCGAAGTTCCATGATTTATTGCGTTATCGCCAAGTCGCAGCACAGACAACTTTCTCATCTGCCCACCCTAAAGCACCTCTTGCTCGCTGTGGCGTAGAAAATGCCTATCTCTTCTGCTGGACGGATCGTCATGTTCCCCTTAACTCAATTACGCCCTGACAAATTCTTCACGATCATTGGCAGCAAGCAAAACAACAACATCGCACTTACGCAGATAAACCAACCCACCAGATCTCGCCCCCCAGCCCGGTTCGCTTGCTTCCCTGCCGCGAATGAAAGTGGAATTAGATAATGCTCCCGTCCCGCCAGCCAACAGGACTGCCAAGATACCGCGCACGGCGCTGTACCCCGTTTTAGATTACTTTGTCACTGATCCTGCTGATGCGCCATGCGTTTGCAACACCCTGGCGTAGCGTGGTGTTGCGTGAAGGATGAAGGCGTGTACGTACGTACGGACGTATACGATCTCACCGCAGCGATCGTTTGTGCACGCCAATCATTCCATTAGCGACGCAATCAGTGCCAACGCTCCTGATGTATCCATCACGCAACGGGTGCCATGGGATTCAGTTACCCGCGAGATCGCGAACGAGCCGTGTCTTCTGGCAGTCTTTCGAGGAGCAATTTCAGTGTTGAGCAAGCGACGGGCATCCTTGTTGGAGTGGTGTTGTGTTGGTGGATCTTCCTAAAAGAAAAGCGGAATAGAACTCCGTTGGAGCAGCAGTGTACAAGTGTTGAAATGGCGGCACGGTGTGTCATTAGGGGAGGACTTGCGTCTGGAGGACACGCGAAACGTGCGATGGTGATCCTGTGTGTGCTGGCGTTAGGTCTGCTGCTGTTCGGTGTCACGACCGTCGACGGCAAGCGCGCGTTTGCGATCCGGATGCGAAGCAAAAGCAACCACAACACGGGCAGTGCGTTGGGACGTAACTCGCGCAAGAACTATCACCACATGCACCAGGAGGGCGTTGGCGGCATGGTCCGGAATCCGCCCGTACCGGACATCCAGCCGCCGAGACCGATCGGTTGGAGCGTTGATGGACACTCGAGCAGTCACCCGATCGGACCACCGCCCGCCTATCCGGGTCTCGGACATCATGTCGTGCCGGGTGGTGGAGCACCGCCGGCCTACTCCCACTCCAAGATCAATCCACCGAGCTACGCGGAAGCGGTGGGACATCAGCACGCGTATGCGGCGGCCGCCCCACTCGTCGGTCAGCGGCACTACGACTACAACCACAACAGTGCGCTGTACGGGGACTCGAACGCGATCGGTTCCAGCTACGGGTCGAGCTACGGCTATCACCAGCGCGGCTCGAGCCCGTTCAGCATGGGCAGCATCCTGACGGGGGCCGCCCTGTGGCACGTGGCGCACGGCATCGGGCACCATCACCACCATCACCACCATCATGGCGTCGCCGGCGGAGAGCACGGGATCAACTCGGAGGAACATTTCTACCACCACAACCACCACAGCCACCACGGCGAGGGCGAGACGAGCACGCTCCCGCCGGAGGTGGAGAACCCGCACATCCAGGTGAACGCCAACTTCGACTTCGGACCGTCGCCGAACCCACAGGAAGCCCAGCCGGCGCCGACGGAAGCCACCGCGAGTGAACCGAGCGAGCCGGCGAACGCGCAAACGTGAACCCGGGCCATCAGCTTCCCGAGCATCTCAGGCATTCTTCCCAACCCCATCCGATCGTGCTGGATCATGCCTTATCGCGGTACCATTTCTTCCCGGTTATCGGCAGCGTCCGACACACCTCTCGTCCTGAGCCCCTCTCGGGCCGCTTTCTGTAATATACGCCTTTGTATTTATTGTGTAATGTTAATCGGTTCACCCCGAGGTTCAACAAACGCCGCTCGTCAAGCATGCAGCTCCGGCGATCGCACGGCCTACTGCTCCTCTGCCTGGCGGCTTCTGCGGCAGGACTCACCGGAACGCTGGATCGGCGGGACTACTACGGTCTGGGAGGCATCATGCATGCAGGCTCCACCCGACGGCCTACACCGACAACGGTGGCCCACGGGCAGCTCGAGTCCAAAATGATGCGCAATTTACGCCGGAGCCGACACTTCCACGTTTCGCCTGCGCTGTCGTCGCCCGGCACCGGGGAGACGGACCGGAAATCTCGTCCACACAACGAACATCAATTGGTGGGTGACTGTCGTTTGTATTTTATTTAATTCGTTAAGTGCTGCTCCCATCCACGGAGCGCGACTTCGTGCTGCGTGTGGTGGTGCCGGCTGGATTTCGGGATGTGCGCATGTTTTGGTGACGGTTTCATTCGAACAGATGTGCCGATGGGCGCTACCAGGCGAGCGAGAGAGAGAGAGAGAGAGTGAACTCGTTTTTTTATATTGTACTGATTTAGCGATTACCACAAATATTTTTTATACAACTAAATATTGATAATAAAGATGTTAGTGTGCTAGTAGCAATACGAGTAGCGTACGATAATGCTGTTGATGAGAATGATGATGATGTTGGTGCGTGGTACAATAATGTGTAAGTTAGATAAGAAAGCTAGGAATGGAAACAGAATAAGCAAAGCTTGTCAAAAGCGGCAAATAGCGGCGGTCGCCTTTTAGTAGGCTATGCCATAAGCTTCTTCACCAACAGCTGAAAGCTACACGCGGGAAAGCTCGTCTATCAATTTCGTGCTGCTGTACTCACCACAATGCTTTGAAAAGTAAAAAAGTATGTTGCGCCAGGTTTGGTAAGAATTGATTCTACAATAGTATAAGTAAAATATAAATAAATTAGTGTTTCATGTTGATAAACAAAAAGTTTCTTTTAAAACACATTTTAACACAAGCTGCTCACACCGTTGTATAGGAACAAATCTGGTATCAAAATATATCAAAATATATCAAAAATCTTATTGTTATAGTCCACCTATAGTTCATCTAATTATAATTCTCAAATATATGAACTGCATGAAAGAAGCTCTCCCGCAGGTCACAAAGAGATTTCGAAGCTAAACTGTCTTATGGTATAGAAGAAGTACTAAAATTGTGAATTATTCAGTAAGCGTGTGTTAATTACATTGCAGAAGAAATAATTCTACAGCATTAGTAATAAAATAAAGTTGTTTTTTAACCGTTTATGATGCAATATGACAATGTTTCAGAACCAGGAAATCATACGCACTGCGTTCAACTCGATCGATGATACAACATCCTGCGATCAATACTTCCCTGTAATCATGATCATATAACAATAACAACAACAGGAAAGTGGAACTTTTGCAAAATACAAAAATGCAAAAGTGTTTACAGAAAAGCGTTAGTAATACAAACAGACTTGTTTGTACAGAATCTTGTTTTTCGCTGCATCCCGAGCATGGAACGACTTACTTGCTTCCTTCGCATATTGTCTGACGCAATAGTACGCATCGATCCGTTTTGCGTCACCAGGCAGAAGGGACGTTCTTTTGCTCTCTTTCTCTTTTTGTACTGTCGTTGTGTTGTTCGGCACCGATGGGCATGGTTACAGGGAAAGGTTTTACTGCTTACGGCAGTTGTTTTCCCCCTGTTATTCTCCGGTGCCTCCTCATTACGGCTTCATACCTTTGATAAGTGATCGCGAATGGAAACTCCCCAAACCGACGGCCCCATAATTTGACGCCTAATGGTTACGATAACCTATTGCCAGCGTAATGGTTGTTGGTGCGAAGATAACATTCGGCCAAGAGTTGCCCAAAATAAACCCGCCTCGGCAACAATGCTAATGAACCGTCGGGGGGACAAGAACGGCACGTTTTCTTCAGAATGGATCGTTGGGCGCGGTGTATGCGAGGGTCTTCGGGATTTTCCGTGCCACCAAAGGCTGCTTGTACCACGTGTCCAAATAATAATCATTGCTCCTTTTAAAAGGTGTGTGCTATTACTTCTCGGTAGATCTTTTTGACAATAAATTGAAGATATTCTTTCTTGATATAAAATTCCAGCCAAGAAATGACTGGGTTCTTCCTATTCCTTTTGTCCAAACGATGAGATTTTCAAGAGTTGCTTTCCAAAAAGAGAGCAAAAACAGTTAAATCATCCAGAGATATTCAAAAACTGGTCGAAGTAAAATTCTATTCACTACCGGTAAAGCAATATTTTCAGAACCATTCGCTATTAAGCAAGCTACCAGTGCCCCACAGCCCTACTGATAACGGGCGAGAAAGAAAGCGAAAATCTCGTGACTGATCGCATGGAGCCGATACGCAGAACGACGCACGAGATTCGCACTCGCATCTACGTGGGGTCGCCCCTGGACACTCGTTGCGCAAACAACCTGGGTGTTTCTATTTGATGCCTCTTGATCAGCCGATAGTGTGATGCTGTTTTTTGCCGTTTTCGCTCGAACGATCAAGAGGAGGCGCGGCTTGGGAGGAATAACAGGGTGCGCCCGGGACGAATGAAAGGGGCTCGCTTCCTAGGGAGATGGAAAGTGTGTTAGTTCGCAGGCACCGGATGGTATATAAGCCATCGGTGCACCGGATTCTGGATTCAATAGTACGCATCCAACGACTGCAGTGCCCACCCTTACGAACCGCATCATTACTAACCAACGGCAAGAAAATGATCACCCGATCGAAAGTACTCTCTATGGCGGCCATGCTCGGTTTCTGTGTTCTTCTTGTGATAGAAACCGGCCACGGGGCGGTGGTTATCAGCCGGAAAGACGCCAGTTCTTCACACCTACCAGCAAAAGTGGATCCTTCGGCCGGTGCGCTACGTCAAGTTTCGATCATTCCCAGCGACAACAAACACCACCGGAAGCGTGACAATCTGCTCGAACCGGAGCCACCGGTCGTACCGGAGGGCAACGGACCGAAACGGACAACGTTCACCCAGAACCAGCTGCGACCGTGCACGTTTTGTCGCTTCTTCACGACGGTTACTCCGGCACCGAAGCCCAAGATTTATCTGAACGTGTTGCGGCCCTGAGGGATCCTGCGAAAGGAAGCTTCCAAGAGGAGTGAAATCTGCCATCTGTTCCCACGTCGATGTGGACTCAGACAACGAATGTGATCGTGTGATTGCTGCGCCCAAAAGACTGAGAAATTGTTGTGTTTTATCGAATGTAAATAGCAGCTAGATATACTGTGTTAGAATAGATATTTTCATATACTTATACTTAAGTTGTCTGCTCAAAGTGTATTGCTTAAGACGAACAGTGAATAGTAAATCATTTTTAACGAATGCAATCATTAAAAAATATCTTTAACAATTGACGAAAGAAAACATAATTACAGTATAAAAATAGTAGTTTCACTAAACCATAAAAGTCCATATGCTTGCAAACACAGTTTCATTTCATCTCTCCCTTCTTTTATGGCATTTAAATCACCACCATTTCGACAGCTTTAGTTATAAAAAATTGACATTGCTACTGAAGACAGGCTGTTACCTAATGAATATTAGCTTGGAAGTGGTAGCAAACACAAGTGAAAGGATACCAAGGATAATAGGAAGGGCTGCGTACTTTTCCGAACTGCCTACTTCACCACTCACTGATTATAGATGGAACATTCATGTCCGGAAACGAATTAACACTCGAAATAGTGCATTCGGACGAACTAAGATAATATAATACGAATAATACGAAACACACCTAGTTTTACATCGTCACACACATCCACTGCGTCCACTGCCGGTGCGCCATTCAATCCCAGTACTTTATTAGTCCATCCCATCCAGCCGTCACAAGCTTGCTGGCCTCGTGCGGATGCCAAAGTGTCGCGATGCAGACGTTATCATGCGCCTGCCACTTCTTGTACAGCTTGGTCGTCTTCCAGTCCCAGATGTAGCACTTGCCGTCGCCATCCCCGGACACCAGGTAGCTCATGTCGGGCGAGAAGTCCAAATGCGAAGTAGTGTCAGTCAGCGGAAAATGTTCATTAATCCGAGAAATAAATCGAATGGTAATGCGAATTGCATACTTTTGGGAGCAAATTTACTCAAACAGAACGTTGTAGGATGTGACATTTGTTACTGAACTTGCTTAAACGGTCCCGAAAGAAAATGTAATGTAACCCTATGCAGTCGGGTTTTCCCTGAGAGGTACCAACGATAAGCACCAATCAAGATAATATTGAAAGCTAAAATAAAATACAATATTTGTACTAAAACTTGTACTAAACTTAACTTTCATCATGAAAAAGTTAAAGTATAAAGTAATAAAATTCCCGTTTGTTTGGAATGGAATTAAAAGATAATTCCTACAGGATTAACACACAACTCCTTCGTTCGTACGACACACGGACTCACTCACCCAGCACGATGTCGATACAGCGTTGCGGCAGTACCTGAACCTGATAGCAGAGCAGAAATTGTTGGAAGGCCTTCGCACACTCGCGCGGTGCGTTCATAGTGCGCAGATGGTCGAGCAGGTGTGGATAGCCAGATTTAATTTTTTCGAATATTGTTTTGACATGAGCCGTTCTACCACCGATCATGAACAGTCCGTACACGCCAATGTCTGGAAGGTATCGAGATCCAAGCAGGCGGTGGTATTTAAATAGCACGAACTTAAAGTAGTAGTAAATAGGAAAGTCCAGCTTATCTGGACTGGAGCAAACAATGGGATAGTGGTACACTAATGAAGCGTATGCAAATTGCAAACTTTTCGGCTGATATAACAATTTTGCCCCGGCAAGTATGCAACTTGCATTCCAATATCGCATTATTAACGCTTTATTGACATCTAATCCTTTCTTAGAATCCTTACTTTGCTCTAAGTAATCGACACAAGCCAGCAGTGCTTTGTACTGTTGTTTGTTGATCTTCTGTCTTCCGGATACTTCCAAAACCGACGTTCTTCTTCTGCCAAACAGAAAGCCACTGAAACGATCGACCACATAAATGAATTAGTGCTTTTGCGCTGAAGATATAGTCTACATTTAGGCGCATTCAAAACGAAAGTACATAAGGGCCATGAGCGCGATAAACTGGTTACTACAGGCTCTCAAAACAATCGGTGGGTTGCGGTGGGTCTCTTGTTACAGTTTCATCGGGGTGAGGCCTTCATGAAGAAACACAAACAATGCCTCGGGTTTCGTGTGAAGGTCTCTTCAGTTCATAGAATCTGCAAGTACTGTCCAGCTACTGGGGAGGCACTTGGATTCGCCACCAACCTGACCACGAAACGGTTGCGCTTGTTTACACTGTTTTTGTCGCACGCTGACGGCAAAGTCACGGTCAGTCAGGGTCAGTTTCAAGCCATATAAAACCATGCACCCGGGTGGTACGGCGTGGTTTATTAATTCATCACCGGATCGAGCGTGATCCAGCTGGATCCAGCAACCGTGAGCCGTGGCGTGAAGTGATGAGAATAATGTGCACCATCGTGGCATCCGTGTTGGCCTGCACGCTAGTGCTGCTGTCGATCGTTTTTATCGGTGCGACCAGTCGTCTGGAGGATGGACAGCGTGCAGAATCGCTCCAGAAGCGTGAGGCGAACAGTCGCGCTGGAATATGGGAGCTTCTTTCGGCTGCTACCGTCGCTCCGGAAGGGCCAGTGGATATGATGATGCGTTTCGACGACTTGAAGCGCTCGAACCCGGATGAGCAGGACCCGCTGGAGGCGGAGAACAGCCACGTCGTGGTGCAGGTTTACTCCGTGCCCGATTCGGAGCAGGACGCTGGCAATGAGTCTACCGGTATGCCGATCCGCACGTTGAAGGTGGAGAACTTCGGAACTTCGCCGAAGGAGCAGATGGACGGCAGGTCGACGGATCACGTGGAGAGGAAGGTGTTTGCTCCCGTGCGCAACATCCAGGAACAGCTGGCAAAGATGGAGTCGGGTGAGCGGTCGGGAAATGAGGAGGAACTGCTGCAGGAGCGCTTCTTCATCGACGATTCGGCCACGAACGTGGAGTCGAGCCCACCGACCAGACGACGATTCGATCGGCTCGAGCACGATAATCTGCCTCCAGTGTCGCAAGCGATTCCACCGTTCTTCGACTACAACGAACAGACCAGCCAGCGCATGCTGGACGAGTTCTTTGCGTTGCGCAATCAGGATTCGATGGCCGCACGCCGTTCCAACTACGACTGGGGAGAGGGACAGCTGCGATCGCGCACGCTGGAGGAGATAAAGAACCAGAACCGTGCGCTGGTGGCATCGCGCAAAAAGGCCCCACTAGACTACGTTCCGACACAGTCCAGAGACGACGATATGAGTTACGATCGCTACGCCGACTATGGTGAGTAGATCGTCCTACAAAGGCAAGCCTTCGAACGGGAGATGTTTCTTAACCAAGATACGATTCTCTTCCTGACAGCTGAAGCTGACCAGCGTGCGGTAAGCTATGGAGCGAAGAAGCTCGGCCGCAAGCAACGTGCGACACCCTCCACCGGTGGGCATACGCACGTCCTCAACAAGGTTCCGATCGTGGCGTACGATGGAGACGGTTCGATGGCACCGATGTACAAGGCGGATGGCTCGCAACGCTCCCAGTTCGAACGCTCCCGGTTCCACTATTCGCTCCCGTCGATGGTGTTCAATCCGTACGCCTGGGACCCGTATCATCTGAACATGCTGCGGTTTCCACAGTGCAACGCCTGCCAGCAGAACGCACGGGCTCTCTGCTCCACGTGCGGAATGTGTGCGGACTGCTGTGCGCACAGTAAGTGCACCTGCGGGTGTCTGAACGGCTAGTTCCTGGACCGGAAGCAGCAAGACTCGCCTAGCCTACTACTACTATCTGTTTCTTTTCATTAGTTATATTAGAATAAACACATCGGAGCGAAGTTTCGGGGCGCGAATTATTGTGGACGTAAAATGGACCTAAGATTACATACCTCTTGCGCCGGTACTTGAAATTGTCTTGCAGCCACTTCCATAGCATTGGTTCAATTTGGCACGCACACACAAAATTTGGACAACGTTGTTTTTACGGCGGGCAGTAGCTACATTGTTTTGACAGCGCAAAAACGCGTCGTTGCTAGATGGCAATGCCTACTTCGGTGCCTGGCGATGTGATGCTGTAATGTGATCTTCCACCGGCGGAGGAAGGTGTTGTAGACATAACAGGCACCGAACGAACCTGACGCAGATCTTTAAACACTGGAGATAACGTTACATAACACGGCGTCAGTCGGTAGACAGAAATGTTTTCGGTATAAAAATTTAGTACTTGATGTGTTGTGTAATAGGATATCCTTTTCCGCCTAGCTGGTGTGATGGCTGGGCTGTTGCTACGTACGTAGGCGGCTACCCCAGAATTGGGTCAGACAGTCGGGACATTCTAGATCAAGTAAAACAAGCGAACTCATGTGCTCCTTTCCAAACTTTGTTTT
>KZ071655.1:93978-111086 GCA_002091845.1 Anopheles cracens | reverse complement strand
ATTAGACCATTAACAAGTTAGCGAACTAATACTGACCTGTGTACATCATTGAACGCTGGTTCTGGTTGCACCAAGTGCAGGAAACTAAGTTACGTTACGCTTTGGTGCACTTTAGCGCCCCGCAGCGTTGTTTGCCTTGATTCGCTGACGCTAACAGCAGAAAAAAAACAACGACGAGGAACTGAACCTCGTGTCGGTAAACAAATGTCGCTGACCGGGGCACTATTTTTGCAACAAGTATCCACGACCTGGACCGACACCCCGCGGGTTCGGTTCGATTGGCCACCATTCATTTTCCATCGAACGGTGCCCGGTAGTGGAACGGTTGCGTTCTTCGGCTCCTGGTGGCGGCTTATTTAGCTTCCGGCTCCGGCAAGTTTGTGCCGACAATACAGGAAGCGAGACCCGAAGCTGTCCACCCACCGGATAGAGATTCCGGGAAGGAGTCTGGCAGTCGTGCAGTGGTTGATAGCTGCTACCATATAAGAGAGACCTTCGGACATTGCGCAGAGGACAGTGATCGTGGTACGTTATGGCTAGGAAGATCGTGTTGGTGTGTCTACTGTGGGCGGTGGAATCGTTTGCCCAGTGCGGTGAGGGCTGGTACGGTGGCGCTGGTGTTGTGCAGTATGGTCCGGACGAGTATCCGAGTGTGGAAGATTCGGCAATGCGCAGTCTCGAGGAAGTTAGCGACGAATACTATCCCGTGAAGCGGCAGCGTACCCTGCGCTCTAGCCGCTATGAACAGCCGGAATATGGATACAGCGGCAACGGTTATCGTGAGGAGCGTTATGGAGGTGTGCGGAAGTCGCACTACGATGTGCACAAAGCCCGCAGGAAGTATGACACGTACGGGAAGAGTTCGCGGAGTGATTACGCTCTCAAGGGTTTGGCGGTTGGTGTGAACGCGTACGAGCGCAAGAAGACTAGCCGGGCTGCTAAGTACGTTGGAGACGGTGGTTCCTCCTACGGAAAGACGACCTCTTTGACGTTTAAGGCGGTCCCACCGAAGGCGAACTGTGCGCAGAATCTTCTGATCGGTTGCACTCCAACTGTCACCCGAGTTCCCTGCTCGGCCAGCGCACCCTATGAGGCTTCCTACGGACAACCGTACTACCCACCGTCTCCAGCATACCATCACCAATCGGCTCCGGCTGCTCCAGCACAGTACGACGTGCCCCATCCAGCGTATGGACCACCGCCACCGCCACCACCCAGCTACTATCCACCTCCACCGGCCCACCATGCAGATCATCCAGCCGAGTCAACCTATGGGAAGCCCCATCCGGAAGGGGCCCACGGGTACGGTCCATCGTACAAAGCCGCCACAGCGGAGGAGATACCCGGATTCGCCGCCCCGGTCCGGGAAAATCTGAGCGAATCGACCAAGGTACCGATCATTTCCGCCTTCAGCAAACCGACCGACTCGCCGACCGGTTCGACGGCGTCCGGCTCGGCCGGCAACGGCACACGCCCGGACTCAGAGGCGGCGACAACGGCGAACCCGATGCCAGTGCTGACGCCGGCACCCGAGCAGAAGGAGGACAACGACGCGTTCTGGGACGCCGAGTCGAACGTGGAGAGTTCAACGGACGTCACCGAGGGGTCGACCGCACGGTGAGCCGTCCAGTTTGCGTGGTGCTGCCGTTGAGCAAACTGAAACCGGTGGTATGTCGGTCGGCCGGCTCGATGAGCGGGCAAGGGGTCGTCGTCAGCAGAATTGGCGCACGCGACCTAAATGATGGGTGGATGTATACGGTCGGACGGTGGTGTGCCGAGTCAACCTATGGGAAGCCCCATCCGGAAGGGGCCCACGGGTACGGTCCATCGTACAAAGCCGCCACAGCGGAGGAGATACCCGGATTCGCCGCCCCGGTCCGGGAAAATCTGAGCGAATCGACCAAGGTACCGATCATTTCCGCCTTCAGCAAACCGACCGACTCGCCGACCGGTTCGACGGCGTCCGGCTCGGCCGGCAACGGCACACGCCCGGACTCAGAGGCGGCGACAACGGCGAACCCGATGCCAGTGCTGACGCCGGCACCCGAGCAGAAGGAGGACAACGACGCGTTCTGGGACGCCGAGTCGAACGTGGAGAGTTCAACGGACGTCACCGAGGGGTCGACCGCACGGTGAGCCGTCCAGTTTGCGTGGTGCTGCCGTTGAGCAAACTGAAACCGGTGGTATGTCGGTCGGCCGGCTCGATGAGCGGGCAAGGGGCCGTCGTCAGCAGAATTGGCGCACGCGACCTAAATGATGGGTGGATGTATACGGTCGGACGGTGTGGTGGATCTTTGCTTTTTACCCCCCTCTTATTGTAACACATTGGAAATGGAATGCTTGGCGGTTGGAGCGTTTTTAGATAGCTCCGAAGAACATTCTCCATCCGCACGCACCTACTGTTGGAACAACCTGCACCGGACGTCTACGAAGATGAACAGCTTCATTGCGATCACCCTGTTGGCTGTGGTGGGAGTGGCTGTGGCGGCACCACCGAAGTACGGACACGCCGGCGGTCATCATGCGGCGGTCGTCCCCGGACCGGCCGTGGTCCACACCTACCCGGCGGTGGCTCCGGTCGTCAAGTGTGGCCACAACCTGCTGGTGAGCTGCGATCCCCATCACCAGGCGGTGCCGTGCAAGGCGGCCGCTCACGGACACCACGGCGGATACCACGGTGGGCACCATGCCCCGGCCCCTGCCCCGGCCTACCATCATGCACCGGCCCCGCACCACTACGCCTCCGCTCCGGCCTACCACGGCGCGGCCGATCACGGTGAGTACCGCGCCAAGAAGCACCACGGCAAGAAGCACCACAAGGGCAAGAGCGCCGACAGCGTCGGTGAGGCGATCGACAGCAGCTCGGAAATGATGTAAGCGGCTGTTTAATCGCTGGCGCTGACTTCAACTCTTCAAGACTGACTTCTACATTCCTGTCCTCCATCTTGCGCCCCTATCTCCCCCTGCATCCATCCCTCTCCTGCTAACGTTGTATGGAATGTAAACGCGTACCGCATCAAGAGCGAGTGCACACAATAAAAAAACTTGTGAAAACTAGGTTTCTCTAAAACAACTGGTGTTTTTTTTGGATTGTATTGTTGGAACGGTTTCAGTAAGAGAGAACTTCTTCGCAGCAAACAGTAATATAACCTTTGAAATTCTGAGAATTTATCGTTGTTTGCCCACCCACGTTCTCATAAGGAACTCTCTGCGAACTACGCTGGCATTATTGAGAGAGGCGATGTGGATCTTTACTCTATTTCGGAGTATAACAAAATGTAACAGCTACATACGAAAGGTGTTGGAACGAAACCAATACACACGGAGAACCAAATTATTCGTCTGTGGATCACGTATCTACGAAAGAAATATATTTGATCAAGTGTTTGCCGATGTCACTGCACGCTTATATGCTGGTGCCATTACCAGCAACAAGATACTGATACTTTCCAAGGAATCAATAGACATCTACATTTTGGGACACAAATCAACACAATTTTGATCGCGTTGTGTGGTGTTAAAATCAATGCGGCATGTGCATGTGTGTGCCATAATGCTTAAAATCAGGGAAACTTCTCGAGCGGACGTTCTCCAGCATGCAGGAAGAGTTTGCCGGTGTGGTGGATCTTTGCTTTTTACCCCCCTCTTATTGTAACACATTGGAAATGGAATGCTTGGCGGTTGGAGCGTTTTTAAATAAAAAAAATATACCAGAGTTAAACATAGATAACAAAAAGTGTTTCTTCATTAGGCAAGGGTTTGCTTAGGAGTACAGGGTGTGGGCTAGCGCAATGTTGAAAGAAAAGAAAAAGCACTAGAACTTTGATGGAATATTTTTGTTGATTTCTTGTCCCCTATTAATTGTTAGTGCAAACTTAATAGACACTGACTAAATAACTTGCAAGGCGCTACATAAATACATAGTTGTTAACAAGTCCGCCTGAAGAAAGTAGTGATAGCCCACATTCGAAAATTTTGTTATACTGACTTTTAGAATCAATGATTTGTACAAAAATGCAATGCACCACATTCAGAAATACATGCAAGAACATTAGGATAAGGGAATTGTACTAAAAATTGTACTAAAACGGCCGAGTGCATGGTTTATATATTTGGTAGCATTTTTTCTTTATCTTCCAGAAGTTTCGAAAAATAGCGAAAACTAACGAAATTAAGAATATGTAAGCAATTGAAGCTTCCACCTTCAAGTATCTAGTTCTTGCCTAGATGTGTCCAATATTAACCTATGCATCATCAATTTTACGCTTGCTTGTACGTCTTAATGACATTGTGTTTTCTTATTTAAGATAACACATTCGTGAAATGGACAGTTTGGCTGGGAATGATTGATGATTTAGATGTAAAAACATAGGTGACTTTGAGACAAAAGTTGCTTCAAAAGACCTGCAAGACCACGCCGTTGCGTGTGGTTCGCTCGTTCGTTCTTGGACTATGGTCTCGGTGGGTCTAAACGTAGCCGAACGCACCTTGCGTTCGCTTGTGCTTGTTTTCTTTTCACCATTGCCGGCCTTCCTCGCATTGAAGTTGTTTCGTATACTGCCACCAAAGCATAAACAACATTTTCGGGCAACACCGCATTGCAAAAGCACTGTGTTTGAGGCAACTTTTGACGCACGGGATCGACAAAAAACACGGTTTGTTTTGTTCGCTGTTGTTGGCGCCGAGGCTGCTTTTCGGTGACCACTTCCTAGTGCCGGGTGGATGATGAGGGATATAAAATGCCCCTTCACGGCACGGTAAGATCATCAGTCAGCCGGGATAGCTCCGAAGAACATTCTCCATCCGCACGCACCTACTGTTGGAACAACCTGCACCGGACGTCTACGAAGATGAACAGCTTCATTGCGATCACCCTGTTGGCTGTGGTGGGAGTGGCTGTGGCGGCACCACCGAAGTACGGACACGCCGGCGGTCATCATGCGGCGGTCGTCCCCGGACCGGCCGTGGTCCACACCTACCCGGCGGTGGCTCCGGTCGTCAAGTGTGGCCACAACCTGCTAGTGAGCTGCGATCCCCATCACCAGGCGGTGCCGTGCAAGGCGGCCGCTCACGGACACCACGGCGGATACCACGGTGGGCACCATGCCCCGGCCCCTGCCCCGGCCTACCATCATGCACCGGCCCCGCACCACTACGCCCCCGCTCCGGCCTACCACGGCGCGGCCGATCACGGTGAGTACCGCGCCAAGAAGCACCACGGCAAGAAGCACCACAAGGGCAAGAGCGCCGACAGCGTCGGTGAGGCGATCGACAGCAGCTCGGAAATGATGTGGTGTGGTGGATCTTTGCTTTTTACCCCCCTCTTATTGTAACACATTGGAAATGGAATGCTTGGCGGTTGGAGCGTTTTTAAATAAAAAAAATATACCAGAGTTAAACATAGATAACAAAAAGTGTTTCTTCATTAGGCAAGGGTTTGCTTAGGAGTACAGGGTGTGGGCTAGCGCAATGTTGAAAGAAAAACAAAAAGCACTAGAACTTTGATGGAATATTTTTGTTGATTTCTTGTCCCCTATTAATTGTTAGTGCAAACTTAATAGACACTGACTAAATAACTTGCAAGGCGCTACATAAATACATAGTTGTTAACAAGTCCGCCTGAAGAAAGTAGTGATAGCCCACATTGGAAAATTTTGTTATACTGACTTTTAGAATCAATGATTTGTACAAAAATGCAATGCACCACATTCAGAAATACATGCAAGAACATTAGGATAAGGGAATTGTACTAAAAATTGTACTAAAACGGCCGAGTGCATGGTTTATATATTTGGTAGCATTTTTTCTTTATCTTCCAGAAGTTTCGAAAAATAGCGAAAACTAACGAAATTAAGAATATGTAAGCAATTGAAGCTTCCACCTTCAAGTATCTAGTTCTTGCCTAGATGTGTCCAATTTTTTTTTCCGCTGTTAATTAACTTAAAAGTTTTCGCTTCGCGCTCCGTCCCATCCGGCACGCTCGCAGCGTCCACCCCACAATCGGACGGGCGCAATAGGGACGTCCCCGATAAGGGGCACTCCGGACCACTCGAAAGGGCAGGCAGGAGCAGCTTTCGGAGGTTTCGAGGCCGGAGCTGGAGCTGCTCGAGCGCCTGCTGTCGGATTGAGTTCCGACAACGACGAACGCGGACCCAGAGGGTTGTGTTTGTGTGGCGCAAAGTGTGCGAAATAGACGTAGTAACGTTTCGTGGTGTTGGCTGGTTGAGACTAGTGAATGAGAGCGAGAGACACGCACACACACACACATACACCCACACAAGAAGCTTGCGATCGTTTGGTCGCACATAAACCTAATATCCTTTGCTATCAACAAACATCAGGCGGGCATGTTTCCTTCGTGAGGCAATCAATTTCGCGTCGCGCTCGTTCGGCAAGGGAGGGGCACTGGGTTCGGGGTCACGATAATGTAAGAGAAATAAATAAACCCATCCGTTCCCACTTCTCGTCCTTCGTGCAACCGCCGAAAGAAAAGAACTTCCGAAAAAGATGCTCCCCATACGGTGGTCCTCACAGACCGGTTACACACACCACCGCAAATGCCAATAAATGCCTTTTTTTGTGCGAGGGAGACATGCGAGAGCCAGTCGAGCAAGTGTATAAAGGACACGCTTTCCACCCACACCGTCGGGAAATGAGAGCGGGGCAGAGAGCGTCGCTGGAAGACGCCGTGCTGATCAAGCTCTGCAGAGAGCGCGAGAGGCAGTGAGTAGTGAAGAGTTCCATCGGAACCGCCAGAAGGACGAAGGACGAACGAAGGCTGACTAGTGCTGGACGCTTCGAAAGGGGGGGCAACTCGCGCTGGTCGTTGGCCAGAGCACCGTTTTTAGTCTTCAGTCAGTTTTCCCACCGGTCGTATGTGCGGTACGCGTTTCGCAGGCCAACATCGGTCCTATCGGTCAATCTCTGTCACTCTGTCGTCCCTTTCCGTACCATTTTCCAGCAAAAGGTCAATCCCAAATAAACAATCCTCCCACAAACGGCTCGGTGCTCCCAACGCAAACTCCCAAACACACCGCGAAGAGCGAACGAGAGAGTCCGGCTCTGACGACCCGTATACCACGGACCGTGTTGGGAAAGGGCGTGTGGCTCACATCGTCCACAGTTCCACGCACGAAGCGGACCTCGACGAGAGCGCAACCATATTTTGCGCACCGTTTCGCGCGCAGAACGTTTTTGAACATGCCGGCGAGGGCTTCGGCACAAGACAAACATCGTGCAACGCTTGGTGGGAGAGGGGGGATGGTTGAACAGCGGGGACTGCAAGCGGGTCCAAGATTTGTGTGCTGTAAGCTGAAGACAGTTTTGTTGGCTGTTTGTTCGGTACAAGGGTTGGTTCAGGTGATGGATTTGAAAGCAATTTGCTTACGTGTCATTTCGGAACGAATTGATTTTTTTGTCATTCTAAGTTTAGTAATATAATTTGAGATTGTATTCTTATGATTGTGAAAAAAAAATACGAGAAGAGAAAAGAAGAGATAAAAGAGGAGAAATACGTTGTACTAAAAGATGTACTAAAAGCAAACGAGCTCAGTAGAAATCAAACCAAAGGCAAACTAAGATGGGTCACTAATGACATCGTTCCGTTGTTCAACAGCTAGTTGAAGAGTGGAACAATGAAGTATTGATTATGTGCTAGATCATCGAAAAAGTAAGATTTCCAAAGATACAATACATTTCTACTTAAACTTACACTAAAAACGATTCAAGCGAACAGGGTTGCACGAAACACTTGATTTTATTTATTTGAACTTTTTAAAGTTATAATGAATTTTATTTAATTTAGCGAAATCTTATCAACCACCGATCCCAAGTGTATAAAGGACACGCTTTCCACCCACACCGTCGGGAAATGAGAGCGGGGCAGAGAGCGTCGCTGGAAGACGCCGTGCTGATCAAGCTCTGCAGAGAGCGCGAGAGGCAGTGAGTAGTGAAGAGTTCCATCGGAACCGCCAGAAGGACGAAGGACGAACGAAGGCTGACTAGTGCTGGACGCTTCGAAAGGGGGGGCAACTCGCGCTGGTCGTTGGCCAGAGCACCGTTTTTAGTCTTCAGTCAGTTTTCCCACCGGTCGTATGTGCGGTACGCGTTTCGCAGGCCAACATCGGTCCTATCGGTCAATCTCTGTCACTCTGTCGTCCCTTTCCGTACCATTTGCACCATCTCTGCACGGCACATCGCATCATCATCTCATCCCACACGGACTACGGTAATGGGGATATGTCTATCCACCGTGCGAAGTGTGTGTCTAGTGCACGAATACCAAGCAGTGAAATCGAAGGATAACACATGCACGCACACCTGAAATCCCTCTGGACTTCTTTACTAAGAAAAGACAAAACAACGAAGAATCTTGGAGGAATCAACCGAAGCTAGTGACACTGGAGCGTCCAGAGTACGCGAACATAACAGACATCGTCCACACAGAGCCACAACCATAGAAAAGAACGTCGTGCCCGAATGACGGACACAACCGTCCGACGATGTGCTGCCCAATTGCGTGACTGTCCGCACCGCTGCGAATAAATCAATTCTTTTTTTTCCGCTGTTAATTAACTTAAAAGTTTTCGCTTCGCGCTCCGTCCCATCCGGCACGCTCGCAGCGTCCACCCCACAATCGGACGGGCGCAATAGGGACGTCCCCGATAAGGGGCACTCCGGACCACTCGAAAGGGCAGGCAGGAGCAGCTTTCGGAGGTTTCGAGGCCGGAGCTGGAGCTGCTCGAGCGCCTGCTGTCGGATTGAGTTCCGACAACGACGAACGCGGACCCAGAGGGTTGTGTTTGTGTGGCGCAAAGTGTGCGAAATAGACGTAGTAACGTTTCGTGGTGTTGGCTGGTTGAGACTAGTGAATGAGAGCGAGAGACACGCACACACACACACATACACCCACACAAGAAGCTTGCGATCGTTTGGTCGCACATAAACCTAATATCCTTTGCTATCAACAAACATCAGGCGGGCATGTTTCCTTCGTGAGGCAATCAATTTCGCGTCGCGCTCGTTCGGCAAGGGAGGGGCACTGGGTTCGGGGTCACGATAATGTAAGAGAAATAAATAAACCCATCCGTTCCCACTTCTCGTCCTTCGTGAGTACCGCACCCGTACTGTGTGTTCCCCGCGTCCTTCGGCGGTTGAGTGTGTCTGTGTGGATAGGTTGCCTAAAGGTCGCACACACCTCCGAAGCGGAAAGGAACTACGTGTTGCAGCGGCTGCTCCAGGGATAGGTCTGCCATTATGTCATAGTTCAATCGAGGATGGCGGGGTGGGAGTCGAACACACTCGAAAGCTGTTCGGATTCCTTCGAACTCCCATTGGACAGTGACAAAACGGGTGCTTGAAGTCTGTATACATGGCCTAATGAGCACTTTTGACTGCAGTTTGTGGATGTTCCCTGTTGGGAGTCTGTGTATGGGAAGAGGGTTAATATTCGCGGTCGGGCAGGACGGCTACACCGGACGTGATCGTGTGTGGCAGTGTGTGGCAGGGTCACACACATCATCTGTTGTCTCCATACAGACTCCCGGTCCCGCTGGTATTGGTGTTGGGTGGGTTTTGTGATAAGAGCTTCGGAGCACCGTGAGGCAACGGACGCCGGATGTTGTTCGGACAGACGGGAGGAGATTCCGAAACGCACACGCAGCCACACAGACAGGCGCGTCACAACCGAGAGCAACTGAGAGAGCGCTCGAGAGCAAGAGCACCACGACTGTTGAAGTGAGAAGCTGTGAGTGTGTGTCGCAAAAAGAAAGCAAACCCGGAAACCCGATGCGGAGTGATCCAAACGCATACACGCGTACTGTATTGGAGCGCTCGTGCACTCTCTCTCTCTCTCGCGCGCTCTCTCTCTTTCTCTCTCTTGCGGAGGCTTTCGAGACCACGGACGCCACAACGGTGAACGTATTGGCGTTGGTTTCGCACCGAGTCGGTACCACCGTGTGCCGAATCAGCAGCCGAGCGAACGAACGGACGGAAGAGCAAGTTTGGCAAGATCGAGTGTGCTCTGCTGTCGGTTGCCATGGTGACAGCGCAACGCGAGTAGTGGTAGTCGTTATCGCCGCCGTCGTCGTCGGTGAGCAGCGACAGTTGTGGGTAGCAGCCTGTGCATGGCAGTAGAGTCTCCGTGGGTGCCGAGATTTCACGTTGTCCTCCTACCCAAATCCGGACACTGTTGATCGGGAGGACGTGCTGAGAACTATTCGCGAGGCAACCGTTTCAAGGCGCTAGCTGGAGTGTGATTTCGTGTGAGTGTATTTGTGCCTGGTGTGAGTAGGTGGTGGTGGAAGCTAATCTTACAGACGCGGTCGTACCCATCTATGGTCGTAAAGTGAAAACGTTACGTGTAACGTGGCATGCTAGGGAATGTTAAATCGTTCGTGTGTGGCGATGACAATGCTGAAAGCCTTGTACCTTTACTTTAAATACTTAAAGTCTGCTACCGAGCATTCAATCAAGAAGGAAAGGCAGGGAAACTACTCGCGTCCCGCCCCACTCCACAGTGATAATTGTCTTCCACCAACTTGATTCAAAGTGGCATAGTTTTGGGCCAAATTGCTCTCGCGCTACGGCCCACCAAAGACGGCCGTGTTGAAACACCCCGAGAACGGGTGTAAAGCAACGCGAGAAGCCGCACAGGAAGCGGTCGCGAGTGACTAGCGAGGCTAGAGAAGAAAGACGAAACAATACACCCGGAAGTGTACTGTGTGTACGGCGGGAACAACAAAAGAACTCACTTGTGTCTCTGGCTTGTGCACGGCAGGCTCATTGTGCAAAGGAGACGGCATCCCTCGAGTGGGTTAGTTGTGTTGTTAGTGTTGCCGTTGGGGTGTCGTGGTTCGAGCTTGAGTGAATCCGAAGAATCGCCCTGCACTCGTTGACACACAAAACAGAACCGAAGCGTCGTGGCAATCGTCCCTTAGCCCCTTCCACCGACTGCCTTGCGGAGGGAACAATGAAGATGACATAGTGGCTGAGCGCAGTTGTTCGTGGAAGTGGCTGTAAGATGAAAGTGTTCAGCAGAAACACCGGAAAAGAAGCCTAACGGTGGTTTAACAAATGGTCCGACTAACTTGGAAACGTTCACGACAGTTTACCATTTTTTTAACCAAGTGTGGGTAGTAATCTATAAAATCTGTGAACTACTGTGCACAAAATAGTGCGAGCATTCGGATTCAGGTGTAAAGTATAACGCAAAGTTTGTTTTCATTAACAGGTGTGTCCACTGCGTGTAGTAAGATATTCCAAATAGAAAGCTCTGTAAGTGTGTAAGTGTGTGTATGATTGAGTGTACGCGTACGTCTATCCGTTTACCAACTGTAACCTTGCCGTGTTTCTGTGTGCATCGTGTGCGTGTATCGTCCACTAGTGTCTATTCCTTCCCGCGCGTGCGAGCGTCACCATCATCATTCGGGGACGAGCAATTTGTACACAGCTCATGAATATTTATTTTGCCACTTCGACTCCGCCAGCCGAGCAAACCCGGGAATAGCGTATCGGAAATCCGTGAGGAGCGGCGTAAATGCGTTTTTGACCAGTCTGCTCCGGGGTGCCCGGCCGAAGTTTCGTTATCCTTTACGCGTCGGGATAGCGGAGCGCCGCTTACCGGGGAGGTGTGAGTGTTACTCAGCTTTTCTTTTATGTTTATGTTGTTTTTTCCTTACGTCAATTTATACGTTGGTTGTTTTCTTCGACACTTGGCCGGTCGCCTCAACCAAGCGTGACGGTCACGTACGAGCAATTTATCATGGGCAAGTGGACCGAGCGTAGCAGCAAGCCGGCCTCAGATCGGCGTTACCGGAACCGAAGGCTAGGCGCCTCCATCTTGAGAACGCACGCGAAGCTATGCGGGAGTGGCAGCGGAAAACAAAAAAAAAGCAAACGCCTCTCTCCCTCAGCTTCGATCAGCGTCGCTTGGATTCGCGGCACGGGTTTTTGCTCAGTTTGGCTTCGTTATCCTTTACGCGTCGGGATAGCGGAGCGCCGCTTACCGGGGAGGTGTGAGTGTTACTCAGCTTTTCTTTTATGTTTATGTTGTTTTTTCCTTACGTCAATTTATACGTTGGTTGTTTTCTTCGACACTTGGCCGGTCGCCTCAACCAAGCGTGACGGTCACGTACGAGCAATTTATCATGGGCAAGTGGACCGAGCGTAGCAGCAAGCCGGCCTCAGATCGGCGTGTGGGCGTTGGCAACTTTGTATGGCCAGAATTAGCACGACACGGGGATGTGTCGTGCGGATTGCCTACTTTGGTGGAGCTTTTCGGGAGCGATAATTTGTTGGCGATCGGAATCTTGCGAAACCGATACAAATGTTAGGCTGCAATAAGTTTCGTGACTTTGAGCCATATTTTGAAAAGTGATGTAGATTTTATCTGGAAAATTATGCAGAAAACTTGCGAATAAAGCATTGAAGCGGAGCATATTGCACAATTTTTTTAAGCTTGCAATTTGCATGGCAAACGTTTTTTTAACGTCTTTTTTCTCAGTGCTCCCAAAAATATTATTAAAACTAAACAAATCAAGTGCTAGAACCACTTGGATGTGAAATTTGTCAAGAGAATTGCATACTTCAAGGCTGATACAATATGTTAGAAATTATTCACAATAATGCTTCGTTACCGCTGTATTTGTCAAATATTTGCCATCGGATTTAAAAAAGCTTTACTAATCGAAAACAAAGACCCTCTTAGACGCATGTTCTCTTGATAGTTCGTTCCTGCTCTCATACCACTTAAAATGTTTCAACGACCTCCAGACATTCGTATTATGACGTTGTCTTCCAGAACTTTAAGCCTCCATCCGAAACGCCCGTAAACAGTTGCGTATACAAATGCAACAATTTCCCATTTCACATCTCCAGTTTCATAGCTGTTTCGACATCATGTAATGTAGCTCTCCCTCTCTCTCAGGCTCCTCCAGGGGTTCAGTTTTCGCCCTCAACACATGTAGTGTGTGCATTTAAAGGCAGATTTTTAATCCGCAACAGCCGTATGTTTCAGCCGATATGCTAATATCCTAAAAACGCTCACCGCCAAGCGTGACGGTCACGTACGAGCAATTTATCATGGGCAAGTGGACCGAGCGTAGCAGCAAGCCGGCCTCAGATCGGCGTGTGGGCGTTGGCAACTTTGTATGGCCAGAATTAGCACGACACGGGGATGTGTCGTGCGGATTGCCTACTTTGGTGGAGCTTTTCGGGAGCGATAATTTGTTGGCGATCGGAATCTTGCGAAACCGATACAAATGTTAGGCTGCAATAAGTTTCGTGACTTTGAGCCATATTTTGAAAAGTGATGTAGATTTTATCTGGAAAATTATGCAGTGTCTGTGTGTGGTTTGTGGCATATGATGTTGCGCATCTCATGTAATCTATATTACACATCGGGCCAACCGCTTCGCCGCTCTGCCAAGTCTCCCAGCAGCGAAAGAGCAGCGATGCTCCATTCAGCGATGAAGTATCATCCTCTTGGAGCATTGTGTGCCATTCCCAAGGTAAATACCACCCTCCCGCCACAGAAGAGCGTAGTGGTGGTGTCCCCTTTGCACACACCCTCCCTATCGCTTCCGCGCTCGATTTTCGAGAGTGGTGTCAATCGTGGAAACATGCGAAAATGAGATCTATTATGCTCGGGCACGGTGTCACCGGGCATCGGTAGGCTTGGAGCGTGCCCGCGTGTCCGTGTGTGTGTGTGAGAGCATCACGACATCAAGGTTCGCATCGTGTTGACGCGCCTCGTCATGTGTGACCTAAGTGTGACCGAAGATTAGCCTGCCGCTGAATACGCAAGGCTGTGTTCCTCTGTATCGTTTGCGGGCGCCGCTGGTCCCATTGCTCGCCGCCTGTAGAAAGGAAAGTAGGTGGCAAAATAAATCTTCCGTCAAGTGGGTTGCCGTGGTGGGATATGAGACGATGAGCCAAATTAAGCGATCAATAGAGCGGGCCGAAGTAATAAAGATAAAAGTATAATAAATTAATTGCTCGGTTTTTTCTGCACTATCTGTTCTCGAAATAATTGAATCGATTTTTGATGGTGCAACGTGCGTCTCTTGCTCCCTTGCGGTCGGCATTGTATTCCATTGTATTTCGGGGCAGCGAATGTTTTTAATCAATCTTTAATATTTCCATACGGAAATATTGCACGAATACGCTTTCACCACTCGCCACACTGAAGAGAAGCTAAAGACCGTGCGTCTAATCATGTTGTTCCCTTTTTGAGCACGAAATAGAATGGAAATTGAATCATGTTTCAATACCAACCGTGATTACACTCACCTATTCACGTGCCCACTTGCCCACACTACTACTTCTGGAGCAGCATTCTATTGACGAACCGCGTTACAATCTCCTCGTGCAAGTTGTAAGCTGCCTGTGCCGGTTTTTGCTCACCCGCGGCAGTTGTTTTTGCCGCCGTGTCGGGAAAATGGGGAAAATGAAAATTTTCCACTCATATTGCTGCAGACTCAAAGGCATCATCGACAGTCCGGGTATTGGTTCGTGTTGGATGGTACTCTCTAGCTCGCTCACACACATACCGCGCCAGGATCTCTTAGTGCATTCTCAGTAATCGGCTCAGACTGGAAAGCTTTTCATGCACACGCGGGTGATTCGAGAGCGAATAAGCTTCCGAGTTTGGTTTAAGAATAAATTAATTTATGCACTGTTGTTTTTTGTTCTCCTCTTTGTGTGAAGTCAAGCTTTTCACTTTCGCTTAGATTCGATAGCTAGTTAGGAGGAAGCAGAGATAACTAATTATATATTAATACATTAGGGATACGAATTTAAGCTGTCAATAACATATATAATTATGGAGAATTAGAATGGCAATATATGCCTTATTAGATTTTTAGTTTTGATGGCTTTGTCATTATACTCAATGTTTTTAACACATTGAGGCGTATGTGTGCAAACATTCGCGCTTCAATGTTGTATCGCTACGCCGTGGGGGTCTTAAATTTTTATTTGATGCCCGTAGATATGCTAAAAGGCGGAGCTCATGTGCATGCTATGTAAAGCAAATGGACTAGGTCACTTTAAAACTCGTCAGTTTAAAGAAAAATATGCCTAGCTGCTATTATGAAAGACTGAGTAAATAATGAGGTAATAATACGTTATTACAGAGCGTGTGTTGCATACATTTAGGCTGACATATGAAATTTGCCCCAAGTAGTCTGCATTACTTTTAAAGTAGCTGACTATCTGCATGTACATTTTAATACATCCTCAATTGATTTAACTCATCTAGTATGTTTTAGTCATTTTCTCAGCTTTGGCCACTAAAAATCGTTTCAAAAAAATCATTCATAGTCAATATCTCTCGAAGTGGTTGTCAAAGATGAACATGAGAAATTGAACTTTAATCGTTTTCCGGCAGGAAAAAAAAACAAGTTATCCCAAATCCGATTGTCGGCTTCTTAACGCGCCCAACTCCGTCGCACCGCTAATTGATTTTCAATGAGGTGATCCCACTCAATCACTCGGCGCGCAGCGTGGCGCCCGATGGTGAAAATGCATCGATTTTGAATCCAATTTCGCTGGCAACTCCCGCCGCACTCGTTCGCACTCCTCGTTTCGCTCTACCCAGCCGATAATGCAATTGCATCGCCTTTCCCCGCAACACCGAGGCACGAGGGCCGTGCATGGATGCATCGGCGCGAATAAATTACTTCGGCAACAATGCCCGCCACGGTGGCGTCCATTGTGTCGGCTTAGCTGCGAGCGAACCAGCGCTTGCCCGCACTGTTTCGCGGGATTACTCGGCAACCGTGGACGCAGGGTGCATGTAAAGTGCAACATTGGTTTTTGCTCACCCGCGGCAGTTGTTTTTGCCGCCGTGTCGGGAAAATGGGGAAAATGAAAATTTTCCACTCATATTGCTGCAGACTCAAAGGCATCATCGACAGTCCGGGTATTGGTTCGTGTTGGATGGTACTCTCTAGCTCGCTCACACACATACCGCGCCAGGATCTCTTAGTGCATTCTCAGTAATCGGCTCAGACTGGAAAGCTTTTCATGCACACGCGGGTGATTCGAGAGCGATTAAGCTTCCGAGTTTGGTTTAAGAATAAATTAATTTATGCACTGTTGTTTTTTGTTCTCCTCTTTGTGTGAAGTCAAGCTTTTCACTTTCGCTTAGATTCGATAGCTAGTTAGGAGGAAGCAGAGATAACTAATTATATATTAATACATTAGGGATACGAATTTAAGCTGTCAATAACATATATAATTATGGAGAATTAGAATGGCAATATATGCCTTATTAGATTTTTAGTTTTGATGGCTTTGTCATTATACTCAATGTTTTTAACACATTAATCTTCAATCACTTAATCAACAATTCTTTAATGGCGTATAAATGTACATCCCAAGCCGAAGCCAAGTTTAAAGCTCCAGTACCGTCTGTCCGGGACAATCAGAGTCGGAGTAAGCGCACCAAATCGTGCGTTTCTTTGAAGTTTTTAACGAACTTCGATCGCCCTTCGGTAGACGCAACAACGCCCCAAAATCAACGCGATACGCTGCCTCGCGTGAAAGCACAAACACAATACACTCCCACCACCCTGCGCTAAATCGCTTACGAATGTGACAAACGCGACTTTTCCCCTCGCGGTGGTGCCCAACGGCGGCGTCCCAAAACTTTGCACGCCCGCACCACCGAGGCAGGAGAAGCAGGGTGGGACCGTCAGCAAGTCGCCCTCGTTTCGTGCAGCCGCCTTCGGGGCCGGCCGCGTGGTCAGAACTTCCTTTTTTGTTGTTTGTTTGTTTCGTTCCAAAGGTGGGGTGACCAGTTCGGCTGTTGTTGCTTCCCATTTTCAGGTTGATGAAGCTTTCGGCGACGGAAAAAACACGTTCCGTCTTCCTTATCTTTTCCCCGTGCGCACACAGCCACACAGGCTCTCACGCACCATATTTGCACGGAACGCACGGAAAGCGCACCGACGCGTACCGCGGGCGGGCAAAAAAAAAGAAAAGCGAAAACACAGTGTCACACATCCTGTGAGCGGAATTTCCCGAGCGCCGAGCGGTGACGCCGTTCCTTCAACTTTCTAGCGGAAGCGGCGGAAAAACTTTCGCCTTGCGCTTCCGGAGGGGCG
>KZ071655.1:79631-93968 GCA_002091845.1 Anopheles cracens | reverse complement strand
GGCGAGCGGGCGGGCCGTTCCACCCTCCTCCTTCCTGCCAATGGCGTCATTTAATCTCCCCGATGCCATATATTTCAAACCCGTCAGGCGTCACACATTTGGCTCGCGAAATGTCCCATGACTCGCTAGACGAAGAAATATATCTATATATTAAAAATATGAAAAATTGAAGGCCATAAAAATTGGAATATTTCACTCCAGCTCCAGAATGAGTGTGGGAGGGAGGAGAGCGAAGACAGCGGTGGGGATGTGCGGCAGACATTTCCGATAGCATCCGCCCGCCTCCCCCACCCATGTGCTGTTAGCGCAGGAGACGGAGCGCGAGCTATAATAAAAACCCATCGTCCCATATTTATTTTATGTGATTTGGTGTCTTCGCTCTGGATCGGCCGGGAAAGCGGGCACAAAGGATTATATTTTTACGAGCGTGACTTGCGAACAACGCACTGCCAGCCAGCCGCGCGTGAGTCACGGAGCCCGTCGGAGTCGCGTTGGCACGCGAGAGCCGCACCCCAAAACGCCCGAAAGTAGGCAATGAATTTTTAATGAAAATTTTACCAATAAAAGAATCAAATCGCCGGTGTGTAGACAGACGAGGCTTGGGCAGGAACAAAAAAAGGTTTGAAGCAGGTAGCGTAACGGAGCGTATAAATCTGGCTCTGACCTCTTTCACTAAGCCACGCTAAGGCCGCTCGGGCCATAACATGCTGATACTTTGGAGGGGAAGGCCCCAATTCTGCTACAGGTTGGTGATAATCTAACTTTTATTTTAATGGCGCCCCCCCTTATTTCAGGGAGCCCAGCCAAGAGGTCAACAAGTAGCGAAGGCTCTGCAACTGGGACCAAAGAATCGTGCTTTCGTTCCCTGCTTCCTGGGGCGTTCAGCGCGCTGCCAATATGGTCCGTGACAGCGAATTTGTTTGATGACAGCGTGTACCGAGTGACCTCCCCTTATTTCAGGGAGCCCAGCCAAGAGGTCAACAAGTAGCGAAGGCTCTGCAACTGGGACCAAAGAATCGTGCTTTCGTTCCCTGCTTCCTGGGGCGTTCAGCGCGCTGCCAATATGGTCCGTGACAGCGAATTTGTTTGATGACAGCGTGTACCGAGTGACCTTTAACGCCCGAGCCACCGCCGCTCATCAATCTTGGTAGGCAAACAACGTGCCAACGATCGCGCGCGCGTGTGTGTGTGTGTGCTGGAATATTCCACCCACCCTGGGGGTGGGGTTTGGAGTGTTTTTCGAAAGATTTTTCGTTTGTTTGTTTCGTTCCAAAGGTGGGGTGACCAGTTCGGCTGTTGTTGCTTCCCATTTTCAGGTTGATGAAGCTTTCGGCGACGGAAAAAACACGTTCCGTCTTCCTTATCTTTTCCCCGTGCGCACACAGCCACACAGGCTCTCACGCACCATATTTGCACGGAACGCACGGAAAGCGCACCGACGCGTACCGCGGGCGGGCAAAAAAAAAGAAAAGCGAAAACACAGTGTCACACATCCTGTGAGCGGAATTTCCCGAGCGCCGAGCGGTGACGCCGTTCCTTCAACTTTCTAGCGGAAGCGGCGGAAAAACTTTCGCCTTGCGCTTCCGGAGGGGCGGCGGGTTGGTGGGGTGGTGGGCGAGCGGGCGGGCCGTTCCACCCTCTTCCTTCCTGCCAATGGCGTCATTTAATCTCCCCGATGCCATATATTTCAAACCCGTCAGGCGTCACACATTTGGCTCGCGAAATGTCCCATGACTCGCTAGACGAAGAAATATATCTATATATTAAAAATATGAAAAATTGAAGGCCATAAAAATTGGAATATTTCACTCCAGCTCCAGAATGAGTGTGGGAGGGAGGAGAGCGAAGACAGCGGTGGGGATGTGCGGCAGACATTTCCGATAGCATCCGCCCGCCTCCCCCACCCATGTGCTGTTAGCGCAGGAGACGGAGCGCGAGCTATAATAAAAACCCATCGTCCCATATTTATTTTATGTGATTTGGTGTCTTCGCTCTGGATCGGCCGGGAAAGCGGGCACAAAGGATTATATTTTTACGAGCGTGACTTGCGAACAACGCACTGCCAGCCAGCCGCGCGTGAGTCACGGAGCCCGTCGGAGTCGCGTTGGCACGCGAGAGGATGCAGCCGGGGCAACGATTTTGCATAATTCTTCCCTGCGGTCGGTGCTTGGACTCATTTCGATTTGAATTTCTACTCTCCGGTCCAAATATGCTGCCGAAACCGTTCGCCGATCGCAGTGGCAGTGTTTGCGGGTGAGATTCCATCCCCAGTTGGCTTCGTCGGTTCGGTGGACTGGGTCGTGGGATGCACTTCACAATGCGTTGTGCCGTTGAAGGAAGGTTCAACCGGAGGTATAGTACGCAAGGTAGTAATACGTTTCCCCTAGCACCAGTGGGCACCAGTTGGCACCGAGTCAACGTCACCCAACGGAGTAAGTAATTTAGACCTGAGTTACTTCAGCCGTGGCCCGAAAAAGGGAGCACGGGTTGACAATTGTTTCAATTTCGGCCTCGCAAAACCGGTGGTCGGCCGAGTGTCGCAGGAAATAACTTCCGCATTACTTGATTTGTGCTCGAACAGTTGGCGCATTTTCGCTAGCAGCCTTTTGTGGCGTTTGGGAACGTGTTTTTTCTGCCTCTGGGAAGGTGAGTTGGACGTTGTAATGAAAGGATCCTTTCAGGAGCGCTGCAAGTGAGATCCAGATGGGAATGAAAAGTTTTTCTAGTGCTCCTTACTACGACAAGGTTTGTCCATTAGCGAAGGCATGCTAAACTGTGCTTACTGAAGGAAAATGATTCATCAAGCAGACATGACTTGCAAAGTTGATGGTCTGCTTAAGATATCTTACAGAGCAACGTTTGTTTGTTTCGTTTGCTGTGAGAAAACTTAAATCAAATTCGATCGTTAAAACTTTGATCGCTGCGAGGGCTTCCAGTAACAGGATACTCCATCTTGCGTTGTATGTTCATTTGATGAATTAAGCGATAAAAGTGAATAACTGATAAAAGAACTGAAGAAACTGATAAAAATGAAAAAGGTCATTCAAACAGAAGTTGTCACTGAGTGTCATCGTTAATTGTTCATATTACAAATAGTCCTAATTAAGTCCAAAAATAGTGCTACTTAATTGCGATCCGCAATAGCACAAATTCAGCCTTACACGAAGCGGTTTATTCGAAGAAAACTAAATCCATTCATCCCATTTCGTGCGCTATTCATTTGATGCAAATGCAATATCCTGCCAGCAGTCCTCCCCGGCGACGATCCGGAAGCGTATCGCAGCGATGCGCTGGCATAATGCGCAGGCCAAGGAAGTTCGGCAAATTTATTCGCCCATCCCCGGGGTCACGCCGGTGTAAGGGCGTGCAGCAACCTTTCGCTGCCCGGATGCAGCCGGGGCAACGATTTTGCATAATTCTTCCCTGCGGTCGGTGCTTGGACTCATTTCGATTTGAATTTCTACTCTCCGGTCCAAATATGCTGCCGAAACCGTTCGCCGATCGCAGTGGCAGTGTTTGCGGGTGAGATTCCATCCCCAGTTGGCTTCGTCGGTTCGGTGGACTGGGTCGTGGGATGCACTTCACAATGCGTTGTGCCGTTGAAGGAAGGTTCAACCGGAGGTATAGTACGCAAGGTAGTAATACGTTTCCCCTAGCACCAGTGGGCACCAGTTGGCACCGAGTCAACGTCACCCAACGGAGTAAGTAATTTAGACCTGAGTTACTTCAGCCGTGGCCCGAAAAAGGGAGCACGGGTTGACAATTGTTTCAATTTCGGCCTCGCAAAACCGGTGGTCGGCCGAGTGTCGCAGGAAATAACTTCCGCATTACTTGATTTGTGCTCGAACAGTTGGCGCATTTTCGCTAGCAGCCTTTTGTGGCGTTTGGGAACGTGTTTTTTCTGCCTCTGGGAAGGTGAGTTGGACGTTGTAATGAAAGGATCCTTTCAGGAGCGCTGCAAGTGAGATCCAGATGGGAATGAAAAGTTTTTCTAGTGCTCCTTACTACGACAAGGTTTGTCCATTAGCGAAGGCATGCTAAACTGTGCTTACTGAAGGAAAATGATTCATCAAGCAGACATGACTTGCAAAGTTGATGGTCTGCTTAAGATATCTTACAGAGCAACGTTTGTTTGTTTCGTTTGCTGTGAGAAAACTTAAATCAAATTCGATCGTTAAAACTTTGATCGCTGCGAGGGCTTCCAGTAACAGGATACTCCATCTTGCGTTCTCCATCTATTGATTGATCGAATCTATTTGCACCGGCTCTAGCTCCCGTTATCAGATTGACCTTTCACTCCCGCGGGTTCAATCCAATCGTGAGCGCGACGCGAAGCATAAAACTTCAACGCCAACAGTCACTTTATCCTTGGCTTTCAATCGGCGACACCGATTTACGCTGTCGACACACAAATCTCCCCCTGCCAGCGAGCGGATCGGAAATCGCTTTGCACTTGAGCGGATCCTTGCTGCGAGCCATTTACGAACGGTTGTTTCCAGCGACGGCAGCAGCATTGCTGCGGGTGTAACCCCTCGGAATATCCTTATGCAACTGCGGCACGGTTCATCCCGACTGCTGTCGCAGCTACATGAACTTTCAATCTAGTGCAGTTTGGGGGAACAAAGAAAACGCGTCAGGACAGTGTCGTGTGCCGATTTGCACGGTGAAAGCTGAAGTAACTTGAACTCTGATAGAGTCCAACTCAGTCTGTCGCATTGTATAAAATGTATAAAAAAAAACTAATACCTTCTTACACAAGGAACAATCTCCCGTCAGTAATCTTTTGTAGATCGACAGAAATGGTCATATAATTTATAAAATACTTATCGAAATAAGCACACTCCATGTGCCGGGAAGATGAATTTCATGCAAATTTGATTCCATTATATTATTACATTAAAGATTCATGATAAAATTGAAACGTAAACGTTTGTTTTCTAGACATTCATGATACCTTCACGATGAATTTTCTAAAGAGTGGATTGAGAAATAAATTTTATTAAATTATCCTGGGTTGAAAATTTTATAAAACGTTAGTACAATAATGGAATTTATTGTGTCACTTTTCTTAGTAACGTTTCCTGAACGTTTCCGGATCATAATCAGAATGATCGGATGTTGTTGATACTCTGTAGCTCAAAAGCTGGACTAGCTTTATCCTTTTTAATCGTCATCACCCATTTTCCAAACAAAACGTTTCGCCAACGCAAACAATGCAAAAAAACGGGAAGAAAAAGAACAATAAAAAGAAAACAATCACGAGTAGACAATAAAAATTAGGATGAGTTTACAGTGCAGCATTCGAAGCGTTTTGAGGGGGGGTGGGAAATGTGGCAAAAAATCGAAAGCAATAATAAAATAGGTCGAAACAAAGGAGAGCCCGCTTGAGTGGGAGTAGTAGACAGACCGAAGAAGCAATGCTGAGAATGGCCGCTCGGAGTTAGGGGGAGTAAACTGTTGGTTTGATTATGAAACGGGGCGAAACTGTTGCCAAAAAAGATTGTTTTCCCATTGCCCGAGCCGGCGCTTCATGCGCTATTTATTTTGCCAACCCTAACCCCCCCACTCTCCGACTCGCCCTCTATGCCCCTAGCCGTACTCTGTTGTGGTGCTTTTTTGTTTATTTTTCATCCCTTTTTTTCTGCTCCCGGGCTGGTCCCGGCACCATCAGCACCATCATCATCGACTGGGAGGTGGCTCCAACGGACCCGGAAAATTTGCTTTCCCACCCACCACGGCGCACGCAGCAACGGGCTTCACGAGCACATTTTTCGCAGCGCTGCCGACGGAACCCATCTGGAACCGAATGCAGCACCAGCACGCCGACACTGTCGGTCCCCGGGGACTGTTGGGTGCGCGGGACCGGGAGTTCGATTTTCCATTTCCGAGGACGGTTCCCATTTTTCATCGCTTCCCTAATTCAACCCGCCTGCGTCTTCGTCTTCGGTGTGAGCGGAGGAGATGTTTCTTTCGCCTCCATTTATCTCTCTGCTGCTAAGCGGTGCGATGGGAATGTAAAACTTGATGTACTGTGCGGGGCATCACGGGGCGCAGGAAGAAGACTTCCGTCACTGGTGTCTCTGCAGGCTGACGTGACGGTGGGTGGCGGTGGGTGGCGAGCATTGAATGTTTTCTCTATTGAATTGTCAACTTCCTCGTGCCCGCAGTGATTGGAGTGTGTTTGTGTGGTAGCGTGTATCGAGACTCGCACACCGTATGACGATTGGCCAAATGACCTCAAGAAGCGTACCAAAGGCAACATGGAGCAAAACAACAACAAAAAAGAACTCCATTTCTCGGACGTATAAATGCGACAGATCAACTCAAATGAAATGCTTGCTGGATTTCGGCTAGCGATTCCGGTCCGGAGCACTGGTGGTGCCATATATCCACTGTTTATACAGCAGCACCATACACCCTGTGGACGGGGAAGATGGACGCGCGACAGGACGAAGTGACAGGACGGTCGATTGGAAAGCTTTTCGCATGATGAAAAGGAAAATCTACTCCACCAGCACCACCACCCCCTCCCCCCCCCATCATTATCATCAGTCGTCATCAGCATCGACAAAGTCCAGCTTGTTCCGCATCGTACGACGCGCAACGTTAGTTTTTGTTGCGAACGGGAGTCGTTTTGTTTCGGATTATTCCTTCTTTTTTTTTGGTTATATATGTCAGCAGATTCCGCACGTAGAGGAAAACACACACAGTTCCTTTGCAACGCTGGCTGCACGTTGGTGTGCGTTTTGTGGTTTGGCGAGATACACACAGACATTAAGTGCATCGACTTGGCATACAGCTTGGGTCAGCTGCACTTTCGCAAGGGCTGCTTTCGAGGCAGTCTGTCCGCTCCGAACCGATGTGCAACCGGTCGCTTTTCCGCAGATAAAAAGATGTTTTCGGGTCGCAAAATCAGTGGCAAAATTGAGTGCAGCGTGTTGGAGGGGTGTAGGGTTGGAAGCGGCGGCCAAGATGTTTTGCTCGGCAACAGGATAAAATATTTCTACAAAACCAAGATAAAGCACGACTCCGCTGCCATGCCAGTACAGTGTACGGGTCCTTTAAAAAAATGCCGTTTATAAAGTTTCAATTTTGATGGCATGATGTCTTAGGAGAGTGGATAGGGCTAACTTTTATTTGTTTTGTTCTGTTTTTTATCCAAATCATCTGGTTTGAAATGTGTTAGTTTAGAGTAAAATGAAATTGGTCTTTGGAACTGTTTTTTTATAGTTTTATGCTTTTTGCTTTATAGAATTTTCAAAAAAAATTGGATCTAAATTGTCTAAATCTTTTTTTGTGTGAATTTAAAGTGTTAGAGAAATACTTTTAAATCAGTTCAGTTGATGACAATGATGATAATGATAATGATAATATTTGTGAATAATAAAAACTGGTTTAAAGTTAAACAATAACAATAGTAAACCGTTTTCAAAAAAAAACTCCACCAGAAAATCCGTAGGAAATGTGGCATAGATCAAATAAATTGTTAAAGTTTTGCTCTGTTTTTAGGTATCACATACTACAGTATCCACCCAACATGGTTGCGTTAGTTAGAATGAACCAAAACTTTGTAATGAACAAACGCGAACCTCCATCTTAATCAACCTGATCAAACATATCGTAAAACATAACCATTAGAAAGCACAACACAACCGAACCAGCCGTAAAACATCTCGCATTGCAACCCTTCCAGACGCTGGCAAACCCCCGTTTGGGGGGTGGAAAGATCAAACCACTTCGATCGCAATCAATTTGGCAGGAATGTGCGTTAATCTCCGCCGCGAGCGAACATAATCCCCATCGACGTGCGCAGAAACCGTACGTAAACAGCGACACGGAATGCTCGCACACGGAGGGGTGGTGGTGAGTGGTGGGAGTGGCGTCCGTAAATTGGGGCAAAACTTTCGTCACCATAGCGACGGAGCGCGCGGGTGTCACACAGACAGTAAAACCACCCCCAAAAACACGGTAGCCAATTTTATTACACTGCTGCTAATTAGATTGGATGCTGAGGGTTTCCCCCGTTTGTGTGGGTGGAGTATTGGGGGGTTGTGTTTTGTCTCGGGTGGTTCCACTCCGCCCCAAACGAACGATCGGGTCCGGGACGGATGGATTATTGGATTCGGGAAAACATATTATAACGGCGCCGTTGTTGATTGGAATCGGTCGCGTGGCGTAGCCGCTGAGAACCCGCTGAAAACCGAAGAATTTATTTTGCGTCTCCTGCGAGGCCGGCAACCCGTTTTCAAAGGCATGACTCATTAATTATGCCTAAAAATTGTACCATTTGCTTTCCGTTCGTGTGGCGCTAACGGGGTTGTCCGCTGGAGTAAGTTCGCGTTGGAAGTTACGCTAGTAGACGTGCGAGAGTGAAAGCGAGAGAGAAAGAAAGAGATGGGTACAAAAACACAATGCGCGGTTCGCGTCGTGGTTGACAGTAATTACGTTATCTATGCTTTTGATTATGTTCTGTCTAATTAAGACCTTCATTAAAACTCTGGCAGACAGTCTGACCTCGTCCTGTGGAGCTCGAGCGGCCTCGGGGGCCATCGGTGTTGTGTAGAGTCGGCCCGCAATATGGTTTCTGCCGATGGTTATCGATGGTATTTTAGGCTTCGGTCCGGCTGATTTACTTTCGGACCATCATAAGCGCAGGAACACAATGCGCGATAGGGTAGCGAGCGAGCGAGGTGATTAAACATGTATTTCATTATCTGTTTATCGCTTCAAACGGGAATGTAAACAGGTTTAGTATGTTAACCGGTTTACCGGGGTCGACTCGCAAAGCGGAGCCGATTTTTGATACCATTTAGTCGTGTTGTTCGGCCGGCAAATTATACTCTTCCGCAAAGCTCCTCAAAGAAAGACCCTTTCAACTTAAAATGTCTAAGCAATTATTCAAAATAACCTATAGCCTGCCTCCACAATGAGTGTGGTTGCTTGGGCGCTGCGCTGGAGAAAATATGTCCGCAAAAGAGAGATCCTTTCTCCCAGACCCCAGAGCTTCCGGCTGAGATGGATGAGGTCCGCGTGACGTGACGTGGCTAGACGAAAGCCGTCCGGCAATGGCTGCCGGCTTCTGTTCTGTTCTCGTCCGTCCCCCGTCGTTCAGGGGACCGGCTCGGGCAAGTTATGCGGGAGCGCATTAGGCTAAAGTTTGCATAATTTTACGATCCATCTTGGGGTAATTGGATTAACGGTGAATTATTCATTAAAGCCCAGTTACAAACACCAGCCGGGTTGGCTGGCCCCCTGGTTACGGTTTCGCGTGTCGCTACCGCCAGAATGGACCGGACCGGAGGATCTTACAGACTTGAGCTGAACGAAACAACAACAAAAAAACCATACCGAATTTCTGGCGTTTCTATTTTAAACGATTCCAAACGATTCCACCAGGACGTCGTTTGCATTTAAGTGCAGCACACTCATAGCGGACGACCCGGACTCGTGTCTTACGATCGTCATTATTGATTCTTACTGTCGTTCGATTGGGTGATTACGCAAAGTGGAACACGACGTACGAATTCGTGCCGATATGGCACAAGGACGTTGGGGTGGACGTGACAGCTACACGGTCTGAAAGATAGTGGTGGTGGTGGTGGTGGTGCAACAGAAGTGCACAATCGATCGATAAGTGGGTTGCAGAAAAAAAAGGCGACAATATATAAGAACGCACACAGTGGACGGTGATAATAGGTTCGTTTGATTTGTAAAATCTGCAGCCCGGAGTCGCCCAGGGCAGCCAGGATTAATGTGTAAGCCAAAGGTAACCAATCTTTCAGCGCCGATCGCACCCAAATCCCAAACTCACAGTGCACCGCAGCAAGGGGTGGCTGCGTACAAAACGCACACCAACCCACCATCCGAGAAGGCGACCGTAATTTCAGTAATGGCCAGCAAGTATGCAAATGTCGGGCACACCGCAGACCGTTGGCAAACGATGGAACGAGAAACACTCTGTTTCATTTGCATAATGGAAGTCCCATGATTTTACTTTCCAGCGCCGGAAAGCGCAGAAAAAGAACGCCCCGATCTGCATCCGTACCATCTGTTCGCATCAAGCGCATCCGAAATGGCCGAAGAAAGTCGGTGAGAGAGAAAAAAACAGCGAATAAGGAGCAGCGAGATTCCCTTTATTGCTTATGATTGATGGTTGCTGAGTTATTTATTGCGGCCAATATTTTTACGCTCCCGGGAAGGGTTCGTTCGAAAAATGAGATGGGAACGAGAGGCGGGAAAATACATTTGAACGTCTTAAGATTGTTCTCAAATGTGGTGAAAGACATTACTTTTAGAAAGTTGTTATGTAATGTATGATTTTAATTCAATTACATATGTTGATGGGATGGTTTGGTTCCACTTTAGCTTTAGTTCACTTAATGGAGATGCAGTATGCAAGGCATTTCAATTTATATTGCTGCACAGAATGCAATTAGTCTTATTGCTATAATTCTACTACTGATAGTACACGTTGGGATGAGTAAATGCACGTGCATTTACACCGATCCGGTGTTTTCTCGAGAGCAAACGTTGCATATCCTAATGCCGTGTAAACATGCACCATTCGCAATCACTTCAGCACCGAGCGGTGCAGCGTCGCTATGCTCGCAGGCAATACTCACCGTCGAAGCAAGCGTTTCCAACCCAGGACACCACGTGCCCAACGGCCGATGATAATCTCACCAGCCGTAACCGCAAACCGCACGCTGAAATTACATTTCAATCGATGCTGGGGACGGTGCGCACGGTGCGGAGTTCGTGCAGTAATTACACAGCTCGGCAGGTATGCACTGCTCCGAAGATGATGGGAAATATGGCTAGGAAACAGCCTAGGTTCGTCGGTGCCATGTGCCGCGAGTTCGACAGCGCATCGAATGGAACGCGGGCAACATTGTAAGGCTGTGGCAAATTGTGATGGATTGCGGCGATAGAGTTTGTACGCATGGCAGCACTGATAGCACGTAGTTACTACTCGCAACTCATCAGTTCATTAGGTATAAATTAACACAGGTTTTCATATTATCGTGATTGTGAGAATTGCATCGAAGGAACGCTATATAGCTAGGTTGTTTTTAACTCTTACTCAGTCGCTGTTCAGCTGTGTCATGCAAGTTACACAGCAAACAAAAGATTACATACATTTAGGCTGATACAATATTTTGCGCCAAAATGTATGCAATCGTTTTAGATTGTTTTTATTTGATTGACGAATACCACAATAATAGCTGTAGAGCGAATTGCATAATATTAATATTAAAAAAAAACCACCGAGTCTTTATTCATATTCTAAAAGTCATGACAAGTTAAATCTTATCACATTGAAGATGCGATTTTCGTGAAAAGCTTGCGTCACAGCTGTAGCAGATGATGTCACATGCTAGATATAAACATTTTTCCCCGTATCATCCGACAGTGTTGTTTTAAAGTTGATAGTTTTGTCATACCAATGTAGAGTTTTTTTTATCCCTTATCATCCAACGAAGTTTTCAGGTAATCGGATCTCTTCATCTGACACATAAAAACTCGAAAAAGCATCAGCACCCACTGTTTTACGGCTGCTCGATACGCATTAAGCATAACACTGTTCGAGAATCGATTAATCCAAAAACGGGGATATCTCGAGTTGCCTGGGTGATGGTTTTTTCCTTACATCTGTAGGTTTTATAACCATTTCAACAACGCCACCCCGGGTGAAAGACAGGTTTCACTGTTTGTTCACTCTTTATCATCTTGAGCGATGTGACGAGGGTTGACAAGTCGGACATCTACGTCGGGGCCGGCGTTCGCTCGGAGCGATCCTTTCCCGCCTCAAACTTTCCACACATAGCCCAGCTGCAACTTTCCGTCCAACCAGGCACAACGAGCGTGATGGATTTTCGGAAGGGGACCGATGGGCACAACGAGGAACAAATTGCTCCTTTTTCGCACAAATCCTTGCCCGAAGTTGCGCCCAGTATCGCGCTTATCGCACTGGCAAGCGCTTCCCTTGGTAGTTTTACCCGCCGCATACGTTCCTCAGCGCCGGACAAAAAAAGTTTTCAAACATCTTCCCCACCGCCGCTGCTTCGTCGTGCTGCTGTCTTTGCTCATTTTACTGCAGAAATATTTTTAACCCGTGCGCTATCTTGTCGGGCGGCAAATGGTTTAGTTCAACCACTTTTATGTTGCCCCTGGGTGGTGGTGGTGGTGGTGGCACCGACTCTCGCTCCAACCAGGCTGGGAGCATCGACGTATGCTTCGTGTTTGGGGATAGTTTGTTTTTTACACCCCGAGCACGGGGTGGCTCAGATTTGTTTGGTGTCCCCGGTGGAGGATGTTCCGAGCGATTTTTTTTTTACCTCCCGGCAGTTCATTCTTCAGACGCTCGGTTCGGCTCGTGTGCTCGTGGAGCAGTTTTGGCTGTTGGGGAAATAGAAAATCCCGCTCATGCAATAAAGAGACCCCGGTCCGGCTGACGGTTTACCGAAACGAAAATACCATGATTTCTATTATCGCAGCCAGTGCTGGGCTGGCCGCTGCAGCTCGGAGAGCGCTCTGGGGCCGAACCCGGCGTGCGCAAGTATGCGAACCCTAGTTTTGTGTAATTGAATTTAAATGTTATTCAACGTTTTACTCCGCTCCGAGGTTGCGTTTGATGCTGGGCTGGCTGGCCCATTCCGAAGCCTGAACCTAGCAAATCTATTTACGAAACATTCGCAGAGGATGTTGAGAGAAAGTCACACCACTTGCCTACCGAATGCTGTGTGCGAAACGTAGACATATTAGTGAACAAAAAATTAGACAAAAATAAAGGCTCCAGTGAACGCATGTCGTTTCGGTAACGGAGTGAAAGAAGGTGAAAAGAACACGTAAACATCATTAAAAACCAAACAATCTAAGCAAACAGCAATTTAACATCAATCAATGCGCCAAACCCATTTTCCCGTTTCCGAGGAAATTTCTAGCACAATTTCCGAAACAAGCAAACCCACCGAATGTTCCATCCTGCTGCTGCTGCTGCTGCCGTTTGCAGGGGATTTGTTTGAGCAGCATCACGAGCACGGAGCGTATGAGCGTATGTGTATGGGTGTTTGAAGAATTTGTAATTAAATTTTTGCGCTATTTAAGCCGGCTACCAGCTCGCACGCTCACTGGCGGGCGCTGGAATGCTTCATAATTTATTTTTTTTTTATATTGCGGTCTCGACACACAACAGCATGCTTGGTGAAGGAAGCTATGGATTTTTATTGTTTCTTTTTGGGGGAACTTGGCAGATCGAGATGGAGTTTCGCCATTCCATTCGGTGCACGAACGGTTGGGGGGACGTGAGCATTAGAAATAAAGTCTTTAATGATGTTTTATTAGGTGGTTTTCTTTATTTTGATTTATTTAGATTTACATAGCTTTTTTGTTTTATTATGTGTATATGAGCCACAAACTATTTTAGATGGTAATAAATCCGTGTTGTCATTATGCTATGAGATCTGAGTATATTCACATGATATACAAAATTACTTTAAAAAAAATAACGCCTTGTGCTTCGTGTTTCTTTTTCCTTGCATGCATTTGCAACTGTACTTTGTGTGCACATTTTGTGTGTCCTAAGTTTCCCCACGAAAAGCTTCAAGCGCACCGGCGACCTACTGCTATTTACGCGTTAAGAAAATGTTATTCTACCCAATTATGCACGAAATGGCACACCGTCACCTGGCCCGGCACAGAGCAGATTCGTGTAATATGATTTACCCGGGGGGAAAATAATTGTTTTCAGAAAGCACAGCAAACAAAGGCTCGCCAAATCATAGACCGATACCGTCGCCTGCTTGCCCTTGAGGTATTTCTCCGTCCCAAATGGGTTCGGTTTAAAGTTTTAATGATCAATTCCGCCCGCGAAACGTGCCTCGCGCGGGGCTCGTGTAAGCCGCTGCGGAAACCGTGGCACGGAAGTTGGCAATTTTCAAGGTAATGGAAGGGAATGGTACGCCATTTAAGTGGCAAAAAGTGGGCCAATTATTCTGCCGGCCCAGATGGTGGCGAAGCGCACGGAATGTAAGGCGTTGCAAGGTAGTTGCAGTTTGAAGAAACATTTTTCTTGATGATGTGTTGAAGGTTAGCGTGGTGTTTGCTCGATTGAAATAATGGCATGCTATTTTGGCTTACGCTGCTCGTGATATTTGTGCCGTGCGCTACAGGTTCCAGTGTAAAAGTGAGATATAAAGGTAGAAAGGTAGAGATATAAAGGTCTAAAAGCTTACAAACCGAACAGTGGTCTAGACTAATCCTTTCAAGCTTGGATCCTCTTCTCATTCTCGATTCTTGGGAAAATCTTTAGAAAACCTTCATTATTTATAGTATGGA